>CM035419.1:182770420-183077920 GCA_020310875.1 Ceratopteris richardii
TGATAATTAGCTTATAAGTGATCCAAGATGATAGATCGCGTCCCCTACTCCTTTGTTGTACATCCATCGATAATAATAGGTAGAATGTGCTTCACAAAAGTTATGCCAATCATGTGTCTTTTACCCAGATAGGTTCTTATCATCCAAAGTAAACATGTTTTGGAAAGATGCTCCATATCTTGTGGGTGTTCGAAGTGACTGAATCCTATTGTTGATAGTTTGCATCTCGTTTTTCATAAGTATCCAAGGAGCAAGTTCAAAAGTTGTTTCTTATCAATTTTTATCAAAAATTGGTCATAACTTTGGTTTTCAGTTTTGATCCTTTAAATCATTTCTTGATGTTGTTGCATCTTTTAAGGAAGAAGATGTTTCCATAATGAATAACATTTATTCTTGAATATATGCATAGGATCAAGAATATGACAGATCTTCAACTCTCTCCAATACTCCAAAGAATACCATATGGACATATTCTTTGTTAGTGACATCTTTCCTTTACCTCTAATCTTCACATTCTCATCATCTTCATCATCACTAAATATTTTGGATTGTGGATCTATAAGAGGCCCATCTATCCATTTTCCATACTAATCCATAGTTGTCATTGGTTTTGGACACTGGCATGTTTCAATCTTTCCATTAAAATGCATCGCTTCTCTTTTGTGTCATTAATAGATGATCATTAGGCAAGAACCATCGATATCAAAGATAATATTTTTATTGTGATTCTTACTATAAACTCATCTCAACCAATCACTACATTTAGGACAAGCCTTATAACCCTTAGTAGATATTCCTAAATGCATGAAAACCATAAAAATATAATTCGATTAACTCACACACAATTGTATATATATTAAATAAATAAATGTACATCAGTACTTGAACAAATGCCATATCCTAAAAAATCGTGTATATTCCAAGCCTAAATTCCATGAGCCATAATGTGTCTTTGATTAATGCTTTTTGATAGAGTAATGAGATTAATACCTCTCCATAACTCTTGCAAATTGTCAATGAGAGGAGCAAGATGTAGTCATGTCTTTACTTTCCCTTTTTCATAGGATTAAAAGTGAAAGCATTAACTTTTTTTTCTTAATGCTATGATATGGTGGGAGATTGTAGTTGATGATTACCACTTGGCATGTTGATAGTTTACTAGATTTCATAAAAAATGAATTAACCCCATCTAATGCAACTCCTAACTTTAGATTGTGTAATTCTTGTGCAAAGTGAGGTCGTCTAGAGTCAATATGTGAAAAGCTACACTATCAGCGAGAATTCTCATTACTCCATTAGTACTTTTATGATCAGATCCCATGTCAAAATATTTGATAATTTACGGCTTTGAAACATATGTTTAATGTGTCAAGCTAATGGAAAATATCTCAATACCTTTTTTTGGGAGTTTACTCTCTCCGTTATATTGAGGAGATTGACATTTTGGACATGTCAAAAGAGTCTACATATTCACCTTTATATAAAATACAATCGTTAGGACATGCATGTATGTTGATATATTTAGGTAGTGATGTGTGTGAACACACTAGGACCATCCGGACACTTTTTTCCCTCTTTAGGAGGTTTTTTGTCTCTTGTTTTAATATACACCTATTGCCTTAACGGATCTTGTTTACTTTTGTACATTCTAGTGGTAATACATTCACTATTTTGTGTGTGCTCCAAGCTTCTTCTTCTTCCTTCTGATGTTCGCGTGCTTCTGCAGACCTCCAACTCCAACAATTCGTATCAAAGCAGGTCGTCGCTTCATCTAGGGTGTCGTAGACACCTCTCTAGTCATAGTCTAAGAATTGCAAAAGATTTTGTGAGCATACTCAAGGTGATTAGGAGATCAAAATAGCTTTGTTGTATAGTGCTAAAATCGCGATCTGAGCATCAGGGTATTTTAGTTAGTGGCCATGGTCGAAAGTAGTGATGTATTCCGTATGTTGGTTCTTGAGGATAATTTGTATGGTAGGAATTACCCATTATGGGCTTATATGATGTTTCATGTATTGGTCGCAAAAGGACCGTGGAACATTGTGTAGGGTGCTCAAGACATCCTATTACACCTACAAATATAGGTATTGAATCTGATGTAGATGGCATCAAAGATGGTGATATTTTGGAGATTCATGTTCGTGGTTTCTGTTGCATCTACTACAAAGAAACTTTGTTGGGATTTCTATTGATGAAGACTTGCCTGAGAGTTCACTTGTGCAAACTATTCTGAATGGTCTTCCCAATTCATATTAGATTTCTGCTTCTACTCTTTGTTTGATTATGAAAGGAAATACAAATGTGTTAATATTTGAGGAGTTAGACTATGTTCTGTTGCAAGAAGATCAGTGTAAGCAGAATAGGTCCATTAAGTGTGTTACAGATCAAGCTTTCCTAGCTAGTCAGAAGGGCAAAGGTAATTGGAGTTCTTCTACTAGTAAGTAGAAATTTGCTAATTCTCCACAATCAAAGAAGGATGACAAAAGCGACAAGAAAACGGAAAAGCAAAAATTGTTTTGCAAGTAATGTAAAGCAAATGATCATGTCATAAAGAATTGTCCAAAATTGGCTGCAAAAGAGGAAAAGAAAAAAGAAGCTTGAATGGTTGTTGCAAAGGCCTCTACATCGAAAATAGAGTCTACTAATCTAGTGCAGAATGAAGAATGGGTGTTTACTACTATTTGAAGTTTTGACCCATCTTCTCTTGAAAAAGTGTATATCTGTAGTAGACTCAGATGTTTGGTACTTTCATAGTGGGGCAACCAAACATGTCACCTCACAGCATAGTTTCTTCACTTCACTCGAGCCTGCCCCTATAGGGAACACTGTCATATGTGCCAACAACTCCTCTTATCCTATCATGGAAGTTGGTAAGATCATTCTTAATACTATTTATGGTATTTCTTTTACATTGTTGGATGCTTTATTTATGCCAAGGATCAAGAAGAATCTATTATAAATTTTAGCTTTAGCAAAGATTGGCTTAGTTGTGAAATTTGTTGATGACATATGTATAGTTCATGATCTATTAAATGGCGACATGATCAGTGCTTCTGGCATTTTATGTCATGGACTGTATAAGCTCATAGACTATTAAAAATATGTGAATGATTCACCGTGTTTAGTTCATGATTCTCAGGCTACATGAGATGCAAAGTTTTGGCATGCATGCTTTGGTCATCTGAATTTCGTTAGTCTGCTACACCTCTAGAAATCTAAAATGGTGTCCTCTTTGCCCAAACTTGAGGCACCCAGTAAACATGTCTGTGAAGCTTGTATTTTGGGCAAAATGTAGTGTTCCTCCTTTCCAAAAGATGGTTAAGTTTGAGCTACTTAGAAATTATAGCTTGTTCACAGTGATGTATGTGGTCCTATAAAGTCACTCTCTTTTGGAAACTATCTTTACTTCATGACTTTCATAGATGATTTTTCTAGGCATGCATTGGTATATCCACTGAAAGCAAAGTCCATAGTGTTTATGTGCTTCAAAAAGTTTTTGGTTCTACTAAAAATCACTCAACATGTAAAATGGGCACCTTCCATTCTAATCGACAGGAGGAATATATGTCTTTAGATTTTAATGCATTTCTAGCTGAACGTGGGATAAAACATCAGTGTACAATGTCGTATACACCTCAACAGAATGAAGTTGCTAAAATAAAGAGCATGTCACTCACAGAGATGGTGAGGTGTATGGTGAAGAGTAAGGCTCTACCACATAGTTTCTAGCTTGAGGTTGTCATGTGTTCAGCACATGTACTTAACATGTGTCCCACTAAAGTGCTATAGTCTATTACTCCATATGAGGCTTGGCATTGTTGCAAGCCATCTGTTGCTCATCTGCATGTTTTTGGTTGTTTGGCATATGCATTAGTGCCTAAACAACATCACAAGAAATTGGATGATAAAGTAGTGAAATGTATTTTTGTTGGGTACAGTTCTGAAAGTAAAGGCTATTGTCTATATCATCCATAGACTAAATGCATTTTGGTTAGTTGTGATGTTGTTTTTCTGGAAGATGCTATTCAGCCATTACTTTCATGTACTAAAGAGACATCTATTAGCTCCAAAGACATGTATGAAACTTTGCTGCCTCTTTTTATTCGAGGACAATCTAGTGTTGGTCCAAATGAGGGAACTTCTCAGCCTTTACAGGTTTCATGTCATGATCCAAATCATTCCATTTCTAATGCAGACTTACATGATGCACTTGTTGATGAGAGAGCTGATATTGAGGAGGTAAAAACTATGCCAAAATATCTAGTGTAGACTTTGTGTGAGGGCCAATTAGATGCACCTCTATCATATCATACTCATTCAAGATCTCATAGTTCCTCTTTTGCATCAAATTGCTATGCTATGGCTGCATCTAGTCTTTGTGATGAGAATGAGCATGTTTCTTTTGATGAAGCACAAAATTCAAAAAATTGGATGGATACTATGCAATCTGAATATGATGCTATAATGAAGAATGGTACCTGGCCTTTATGTGACTTGCCTCCCCGCAAGAAGGCCATTGGCACTAAGTGGGTATATAAGTTGAAGTGTAAGCTTGATGGAACAGTTGGCAGGTATAAGGCTAGGCTTGTTGCAAAGCGTTATGTGTAGGAAAGAGGCATTGATTTTGATGAGACCTTTGCACCTACATGCCAAATGACTATTGTTCATAGCATCTGTGCACTTGCAGCTCATCATGTTTGGAATGCACATCAATTGGACATTAAAACTACATTTTTGAATGGTGACTTACATGAAGAAGTGTATGTTTTTCAGTCTTGTGGCTTTATGCAAAAAGGGCATGAAAAGCAAGTGTGCAAATTGAAAAAGGCATTATATGGTTTGAAGCAAGCACCATGTGCTTGGTATGAAAAAATACATGCCTATCTCATTGCACATGGTTTTGGGAACAATCCAACTGAGAGCACCTTATATGTTAAGCATGCTAATGATGTGCTTCTGATCATTGTTATGTATGTTGATGACATATTGCTCACTAGTCCTCATGAGAAACATATTGTTGATTTCCATGCCTCATTTGAGACATCAGATTTGGGGCATTTGCATCATTATTTGGGCATTCACTTTATGCAATTTGATGGCAGAATAGCTTTGTGTCAAACAAAATATATTGACACATTCTTGCAACTTTTTGTCCTTGAAGAGTGTAAACCCATTGCCATTCCTATGGAGATAGGTTTATGATTGAGTCTTCATGATGCTCAAGATGCATTTGATACTATTCTCTATCAACAAGTTGTTGGATGCTTGATTTGCGTATGCATTACTCGGCCAGATATTCACACAAAGAACACACATTTCTCGGGATTTAAGCACACTCTACATGTTCTACATTTCTTGAATATATTTTCCAGATCTTTCAAATGATATTGTCTTTTTAATGAAAAAGTGCAAAGATCATCAACAAAAATTTCCATTATATTTCTAAGAAATTCTTTGAATATGTGGCACATTAACCTTTGGAAGGTTGTTGGAGCATTGGTTAAACCAAAAGGCATAACCCTAAATGCATAGATTCCCCATTCTATGGAAAAAGCAGTTTTATGTTGGTCTTCCAAAGCTATAGGCACCTCATTATATCCTGAAAAACCATCCAAGAAACTATAGACCTCCTTACCTACAACTCTTTCCAAGAGATGGTCTGTTATTGGTAATGGATAGCTAGCTCTTATAGTTGCTGCATTAACTACGCTGAGTTCCCATTCTTTTTAGGTACCACAACTATAGGAGATATCCATTCAGTGTACTCAATTTCATAGATGAAATTGGCAGCCAGTAGTTTGTCAATTTCTTCCTTTATTTTAGCAGAGTATTTGTCATTAAATGTATAGTGTCTTTATTTACTAGGTTTTGCTTCAGGTGTTATAGGAATCTTATGTTCACAAATTTTAGGATCAATTCCTTTCAAATCCTTATAATTGTAAGCAAACACATCCCTATAAGTTTTAGCCAATTTCATCAATGCTTCCTCCTCTTGATTTTTCATGTCATCAGCAATAACAATGTGCCTATCTTCCGCCCTCTTCTTGGGTAATCACCACCTTCTTAGTCTGTTCTTCATTGTCATATGCCGCCCCCTTTTTCTTCTCCCTTTTTGGTTTCATTTTTAAAAGTAATTTTTCTTCTATTTCATAGGTCTTGAAGTTTGAAGGTACATCAAATTGTTGGTCCTCTTCCTTCTTCTTTTTATTTACTTCAGTTTTTTGTTTTTTTTCCATTTCTTTGTGTATACATTTTCTATAAGTTCTTGAAATTTTATCTTTTATAGCATCTGTGGCCTCCACTTCTTCTAGAAATTGTGTTTTTCCGGTATTCAACATTATCTCTTCCTTCAAATTCTCCTCTGTTTTTGACACCTCTATCATTTGTATTCCCATATGAAAGATACCATATCCTTCTTCATTTTGAAATTTGACTCCCACATAATCATCATTGGCCAAATCCATTGTAGTCAAAATCTGATTCCATCCATATGGCTCAAATTCTTCATCTTCAAATTTTTATGATATGTAACTTTCATCCTGTGACTTCCTTTCTTCTTGACAATCCTCTTTTCTTAGAATCCTTCTTTTATGTATATGGTTCCTTATCATATTACACTTCCAAATTGATGATTCTTTTTCATTCTGATCTTCACTTTCAGATTCTTCACTTGATTCTTGATTTTGATGTACTTTGAACCATTCCTGAGGGGGCATATCACAATACTGCCCATTTCTCAAATTTACTCTAGCTACCCTTCCTTTGCTTTGAAGATATAGGCAATCTCTTCCCCAATCTTGTACAATTTGCATTTGTCTCATAAATGGTCTTCCTAGAATAATTTCATGTGAGGTGGATTGTGGAAATTCAACTATGGCAAAAGCGTGTTCTATCTCTATTCCACATATTTTCACAATCACCTTTTTCCAAATTCTTAGAGGTTTTTCTATGTGTCCATCTGCGAATTGTAGTCTCATTTTGGTAGGTATCAACTCATTCTTTTCCCATCTCTCCCAAGTTTGTTTAGTCATAATTGCCACTCCAGATCCACTATCTAATATAGGCTTGGCCTGATTATCACCAAATTGTACTTTCAAGGTTGATTTCCCTTCTTCTCCTTCACAGTATCCTCCTATCTTATCAATAGGTATGTACAACAATTCTTCCATTTCCTATTGTTGTGGCTCTAGGCTTTTTGACTTTGTTTCCCAATTTTTCATATTATGTTGTAAATGAGGATTTTGTTTTAATAACTCTTCCATTGTGGTCTGATATAGAATTGTGCAGTGTTTGTCTAGATTGATTTGGAAGGTTATTTGTGAATTTTCTTCCTGATCAAGATGTTTCCTTGTTTTTTTTGCATCTGACTCTTCAATTGTTTTTTGATGATTGTTTATTTCCTCAATCTTGAGTTGTGCTTCCTGTATAATTTGTTTACATCTCTACATTCTCTCATACTCTATATCTGGTATAGGATATGCCATCACATGATCCATAGAATTTGGTCCATCTTGAATTATCCCTTTGTATGCTTTTATCAGAGTCTCCAAGCTTTTTGAATCTTTTACCTCATTTTGTGTTTGTGTATTTTGTTGTTGGCTATTGTTTGGGTGTCCTACAGTTTCCTCTTCTAAATTTTTACCCATTCTCATCTTTCTTTCCCATCCCCCTTTTTGTCTGTTTTTCTTTTCTTTAGGAAGTGATTTTTTCTTATGGTCCTGTGGGTATGTCTCATTTTTTATGATTTGTTGTTTAGCTTGAGCTCTTGTCATGGCATTTACAGTTATGTGTTCATGATCGCTGAATTCTTCCTGCTCCGTTATGTTAACTGCTTTTAATGGTATGCTACTATATGTGTTTTGTTGTTTCTGAGGGTTTCTTGGACAATCTCTTATCAAATGTTCCCTGCCACAATCCTTACAATAGACTCCTTCTATTCTTAAAATTGGAGTTTGTGGACAATCTCTAATGAAATGTCCCCCCCCCCCACATCTATAACAGGTTATCTTCTGGCCTCCTTTGAATTGGGTTTTCTGGTTGGACATGTAATTATTGGTTATGTACATGAATGTGGTTGTATCCATTTCAATTCTCCCATTCCCCAAGTCTAAGGCTTGCAGTTCTAGTTCTCTCTGTTCATATCCTTCCCAATCTTCCTGATATCCATCACTCAAATGGTAATCCTCTCTGTAAGATGATCTGAGTCTTGTGCCTTCTTCTCTACTGGTGTGTATTTTACTGGTACCACATTTGTTGGTAATGGTGGTTGTTGCCCTAGTACAGGTCTTGGTTGTTCAAAAAATCCAGATTCTCTTTGTAAATTGTGTTGGTTCATATATTCTCTTTCTTTGATAGGTTGTTTATTGTAGAAACATTCTTCTCTAATATAGTTTGTCCATTTCCTTTCTAAGGTACAATATTTGAGTGTTTTCTTGTCTTGCAAATGTTGTGGTTTATGATAAGGACATTGTTGAACCAAATGATTCTCTCTGCAATTATAGCATTTCTTATTGGTTGATATTCTGGTGTTCATCAAATTTGTTTTGGTGTTAACTTCTAGAGATTTAGCAATGGCTTGTGCTAATTCCTCTGTTGGTGGAATTCTATCTTCATTTGTTTATTGTTGATCAAATGCTAATAAATCTTGTCCTCTATCATCCTCATCCTCTAAGTCTATTGCCTCTTTCACACAGGCCCCTAGATCAGGACATCTCCTATAATACACCAAGGTTCTTAATTGTGCACTTCTCAATACTTCTATGAACAAAGACACTTGTCTTGCCATTGAAGGTACCTATTCTCTTGGACATCTATCGATATATTGCTTGAATCTCTTGGCAGCTTCTCTCACATTTTCATCTTTTTGTTGTTTGAACTATGTATCAGTGTAGTTGTACTATGTTTAATTCCAGTTTTGGAGAATTCCCCTCTAAAGGCTTCAAGGAAGGAATCAATATCTAGATACATTTCCTTTCTCAATGGGATGAACCAAGATAATGCACGTCAAGTTAGGGTTAGCCCAAATGCTTCAAATTGTACTTTGTAGTCCTCTACTTCTTCTTCCCTAATTAATTGTCTAAATTCTGCAGCATGAGCATGAGAATCAGAATACCCTTCATATTGATTCTTCATGCATTTAGCTACTTGATAGGGCCTAAGCATTCTTCCCTGGTTTTGCCACTGCTGTCTCCTTCTGATGGGAAAATCAGGTATTCCTTCTGCTTCTCTTTCAAAAGGATTTGGAGAAGTGTGTAATCTCCTCCCTTGTTGTTCAGTAGAAGTGTGATTTTCATTTTGTCTTGGCAAGTCTGTTTGCCTTAGGTTTTGTTCCCAAGGTCTCTTTGTCTGGACATTGCCCTAAATCATTAGAATGTTCAGGATCTTGTGAAAAAATGTACACACATCCCTGTCTATCCTCATATCTACCATCCCTAAATTGTGCCACTCGCATTATATTTAAGGGAATTTCTAAGTTTCTCATCCTAATGAGAAACTTATGCCTACCATCTTGATACACATAGGCTCCAAACCTATTCGTGAACATATATTTGAGGATATTTCTAAAGTCACTAGTTTCTCGTGTTTCAGATGTCTCATTTAAATTTTCCATATTCTTTGTCTGTCCCAAATCTCCTTCTCGTAGTTCACCTGACTCTAACTCTATCTCTTTCCTTTTTAACTCTTGTTTATCAGGTATAGACAGTTTATTACCAGACCTCAAAATCATTCATTCATTTGTATTAAATTTCTTCCAAGATTTAACTTTTTATTGATTGGGGTCAACTGAGAAGATTTTATTTCTATGAGCTATAATTTGTGGGAATTGTGATTTTTCACGATTCTGAGGTGAGAATCGTGTTTTTTACGATCCTGATGTGAGAATCGTGTTTTTCACGATTTTGATGAGAGAATCGTGTTTTTCACGATTTTGAAGTGAGAATCGTGTTTTTCACGATTCTGATGTGAGAATCGTGTTTTTCTTCACGATTCTGATGTGAGAATCATGTTTTTCACGATTCTATGATGAGAATCGTGTTTTTCACGATTCTGATGTGAGAATCGTGTTTTTCACGATTCCATGGTGAGAATCGTGTTTTTCACGATTCTATGGTGAGAATCATGTTTTCCAAGATTCTGATGTGAGAATCGTGACTCCAGACAATCATGATTGCTCACAATCGTTAAAAACACGATTTTCTGATGAAAATCATATTATGGGAATCGCGATTTTGTGTTTTGTCACAGAATCGTGATTCTGTGCAGATTTCTTGTAATTTTTTGGTTTTGATTTTTTGAATTCTTATCTCACGATTAGGAGCGCCTTATTAAAATATTGACATGCAATAAAGAATTCACAACAAAATGGCAATTTTTTATGCAAAAAATTCAAAAATACCAAAAATGGAGATTCTGTGTTTTCAACAATTTTCTGTGTTTTTGTCCTTTTCCCACTATTTCCAACTTGAAATTATGTAAAAACTTAATGTGAAGAAGTTTACCTTGTTGCTTGATCAAAAAGTTTCCAAAAGCTTTGTGAATGTAGAAAGTCGCGATTCTGATAGCTCTCTTCATTGACTCTCTCACTCAAATGACTGATTTTTTTGTGAGTTTTAGGCTTTTATAGGCTTCAGACAATCAAATTCTCACTTTCATGAGTCTTGTTCTTGTGCAAGTGTTTTGTTCTATTCCTAAAATCTCATTCCCTCAAACAAAATTTTCATGCTTCTCCTTTACTAATGAAAATCGCGATTTTGTGTCCAATTCCCAAAAAAGATCACTTGATGCTCAATTCTTACTAAAATTTTGCTTTCCTTTGATTGTTCAACTATTGAAACCTTAAAATGGCTCACCTCAATACCCAATAGTGCAACTGGATTATTTTCATTATCTTACTGAAAATCGCAATTCTGTGATGAGAATCGTGTTTTTTCTTAACTTTCCTGCTTTTTCAATTTTTGATTGTTCTTTCCACCTGGCCTTCTCCAATGTTCCTCAGCAGCTCCAAATCAATTGTCCCCTGCAATTATACACCACCCAACTATTCAAAGAGATTAAAATTGAAAAAAAAAATAAATAATAAACATCAACTTTACTCCCTATTTTTTTTTTGTTTTTCTTTTCATTTATGAATTTTTCTTCAACTTTCCCTCTTCCACCATAAAATACCAATACCTCATGCAAAACTTCCTTAGTAAAAAGAAATTTGTTTGGATTTTTAATAGATTTTATGAATTTTTGTTTTTAGTATTTTAATCCCTAAATCAAGGAAAACACTTCACTTAAGGTTTTCTTCTTTCAAGATCCATTGATCTTTTATCTCATGATTTGTTGTACTCATTATGCTTGCAATCTCACAATTGAAAGTAGAGCTTTTCAAGAAAACATGTGTTAAAGAGTACAATTATCAATTCATGCAAAGATAACCTCAATATGAGCAACTATCAATTTGCATAAATTCACAAACTTCTTTGTCTCGAAAGGTTAATTCATGCTTTTTTTTCCCAAAACACAAGCCAAAAAACCTACCTTTCCAATTTTCTTACTTCATTATAGAGTAGTACCTTTCCAATGTGTTCAAATACCATCAACAATGGAAGATCCAGCAAGGTCCAAGACTTCAATGAAGCTTTTGCTTTCTTCCTCGGCAACGGTGCCAAACCTTTGGAGTTCTCCTCTCCAATCATTATAGCACAAAAGATCAACTACACATCTTTAATTTGTCAATCCGGGAAGTATGCAAAGACCACAGCCCCTTCTCGTTAATGGAATCCAAGAATAAGAGTTGACATGGTTGTTTTTCTGAGAGATTTATGAAGAAGAAAGGAAATAACTAGGGTTTTGATTATCTTGAGTCCTATAACAACATTTTTAATTATCTTTGTGCCTAAAGTGTGCCATTTTCACAAAAGAATAGAAATATGAAGTCAAATTTCCAAAACAGTACCTGTATCACACAGACGAGACAATCGCGATTCTGTAAAAACTAAGAATTTCTAACTCCAGCTTTGATCTTCTGCGCCATCTTGCTTAATACAATAAGATTCATCTATCTTCATTCATTTCACTCAGAAATACACAAGAAAATTTCACAAATTCCATGGTTCACACAATGAGAATACTCAACAAATCAAGAAATTGATCATGGAAGGAGAAACATGATTTTCTACAGGAAAGCTCTTCACATTACTTGGATAGCATCAAAAAGAATACAACCAACCTCTTCAAAATAGAAGAAATTATCTTTTATACTTTTTCAAGTGTCCCTTTTCACACTTGAAATTTGATCCTTTTTGCCTTCTAATCTAAAAATTGCTATCAAAGAGCTTCCAAAAACTCTAAGAAAAATACATATGATCCTAATTTACATGAGGAAGACTCTTCCCAATTTTTACATCATTTGCATAAATATATCTACAAATTTTGTCAAATTACAAATAATTTCTCTCCAAAAAATGCTTCTTGTAACAACCGGTTATATGGTCTTCTTGTAGACATAGTTTCTGATCGGGATAGGAAGTTTACTAGCCACTTTTGGAGACAAATCCTAGAGGATATGCTTCGGGCATATTTGAATGAAAGGCAAACTAATTGGGAAGAGTACTTACCTATATTAGAGTTTGCATATAATAGTTCCAAGCACTCTTCCACTAGGCATAGTCCATTTATGCTTATGTATGGGTTTCAGTAGAGAGCTCCTTATGCAGTAGGATTGCAGAATGAGAAAGTTCAAGGTGCAAAGGAATTCTTGGAAGAGATGAACAATATGTTTAGGCTTGCTAAGGACAACATTAGGAGAGCTCAGGATAGGGCTAGAGCCTATGCTGACCCTCAAAGGAGAGATCAACTTTGAGGTAGGAGAGCAGGTCTATCTTAGAGTTCCATCTAGTTCTGAAACCATGAAGATGGGACCTTGTCCAAAACTATCTCCTAGGTATTGTGGACCTTTCCAAATACTTACTAGAGAATAGGAAAGATGGCTTACCAACTCCAACTTCAGAGAATAGTCAAATCCATCCAGTTTTTCATGTTAGTCGGCTTAAGAAAAGGTTGGGTGAATCTGACAACCTCATTCCAGACAGTGAGGTAGTAGAGCCTATTTTTGTTCAATCTATTCCACATGAGCTTGAGAGCATACTACGCACTTGAGAGAAAAGGACAAGAAGTCACTTATATAAAGAGTGTCTAGTAAGGTGGAAAGATAGTTTAGGAGATAGTGTCCACATGGGAGAGGGTTAGCACCCTTCAGAGACGATTTCCCAATTTTACATTACCTTCCCAAGGGTCTTCTTAAGTGGAAGTATATGGGGAAACAACACTGAGATATGAACATGTATTGCTATACATGGGGATATAGTGGGAGTGGTGGTTTCTATTATTTCTCTCTTTCTATTAGACCTTCCAATACCATTTTTGAGGACAAAAATGGAACTAAGGGAAGGAAATGTCATATGGAGTATCATATTGGAGTAATGATTTGGCGATGAGAAACTCCCCTTGTACATTATGGGTATGATACTCACATGAGTGCCAAGTGGCACTCATATGAGATGCTTAGAATATTTTCCTTTATGGGTATGAATGAGAGAGAGAGTGACAAAATGAAATCCCACATGGCTGGGTGGCACTTCATATTGATATTCTCCATGTGCATTCTAGATTTTCAGCTGGCGAGCTTTCATCTCCAGCCTCGATCTGTGTGCAGAGAGACCCCCCAAAAAGTGAGGGGAATCCTTGGAGGTGACAACACGATAGCATCCATGGCACCCACTAAATCCCACAAAGCAAGGGTACCTTAAAAAGAACTTTTTGGAATTAGAGAACCCTTTTGTCGCCCTTATGGGGACCCACTTGAAATTAATCTTGTTTCTCTCTAGGAAGAACACTCTATGATGTCTAAACGGTGGGGATTTCTTACAATTGGAAATTCTTTTGCCTAAAAGGAAAATAGGTTTTTCGATTGACCATTCTTTAGGATGATTGTTAAAGATGGTAGCACACCTCTCTTTTGAGATGTTCTAGAGGGCCTAGCCTCTTATAGCATTCCACAATGCTGAAGAACAATTGATCCCTTCACCTAGTATGCCTCTTATAGCGTTCCAATTAATATGTCTCTATGGCAACAATATTCTTCCAAAGGCCTGCCAGATTGACACTCACTTGCGGCACATAAAGAAGAGGTGTCCCAAGTCTTCATTGCCATGTAGGAAAAATTTTCACCATGGAGGAGCACTACAAATTTTTTTAGCTTTTATATTGGTTGAAATTCCCCGATGGAGGATATTAAACATAAGAACTAGTATTTTAATCTTGGTGAGGGGATGCCAAAAGGAATGGAACTTAAAAGCCCACCATAAACCCGACCAATTCAGCCATCACCTCATATTGATCATTATATGAAAGTCCACATTCTTGAATCTCTGAATATTTTTGAGACTATTGAGGTTGTGCCATCTTAGACTCTCTAGGCATGGGAGTTCATTCGCAATAAGGAAGCAAATCTTTGAGCAATCCCAAGCATTGAATTTACTCTGCATCAAGCACAAATCTTTGTAGTGCACTCTACTAGCCGAGTCAATGTCCTTAAATCTAATACATTGGCTTGTGTCTTGATTCCAAAGGTGTTTCCATGAACATAACCCGTTGTTTCAAAGCCTCCTAGATTTTTGGAGGTTTCCTGGCTCAACCCCTCTGATGTCTTTGATAGGGAACCAAATTGAATCATTTTGTCTAATATCAGCTGCCCATTTCCAATCTTCATTGATCTTGACATATTGTTTCATCTTATCCCAACTCTAGGACAAGATGAAACTAAGCTCGAGCCTCTAGGAGTCACCGAATAGGGGGAGAACAAAAGGGTGGTAAGATCAAGACCCTTCCCCTCGGAAGGCCCATGAGCCTAAGAGAGATCTTGTTTCTAAAAATCAATTTGGTCCAAGAGGCTTCCCTATTGCCCCATGCTTTAATTAACCATTTGGCTGCCAAATTATTGGCCATTCCTTCAATGCCAAGAATGCCCAAACCATCTTGGTCTTTTTGGCTAGCTGATAAGACTCTAAAGATGATCCTCTTTGCAAGATTATGGTGGCCAACTCTTCACATGGATGCAAAAAATTATTTAAGAAGTTGCGGTGTGTGTTAAAAAACCAAATACCCAATCAAAAGAGATGAAATGCCCTTGAGACCTACGGTATGTGTGAGAGCTTTCTTGAGATGGGGAATTGAATTTAATGGACCTATTAGTCCCCCAACAAGAGGCTCTCATTCTAAATATATCATAGTGGCTACAAATTACTTAACCAAGTGAGTAGAAGATAAAGTTGCAAAGAAAAGTGATGCCCAGATTGCTACAAAATTCTTATTCAAAAACATATTCACAAGGTTTGGACTACCAATTTAGATAGTCAGCTATAGAGGTATACACTTCATTAATGAAGTCATTGAATCCCTCATGAATGAATTCTTGGTGAACTTTTAGGGCTTCTCTTGTCCTCTCTCTCTAAGCAATTGAGGTGTTAGCATGTCCTAAAATGACTTGTTTGTGTGAAGCTAAAGGTTTATGCAAAGGGAATACCTTTTGAGCTTGCCAAAGATGATTCTGTTTGCTATATTCTGAGATTATGTACATCCTTTATGAATCATGTCTTAGAGAGGTTGCTTTTCCTAAGTTTCTTGGTCTTCGAAGACATACACTAGAAACTTATCCTTAGTGTAGGGTTTATTTGACCCAAATTTCCAAAAACCCTCCTCTATAGCTTCATTCACATAAAGCTTTATGGTTGTGTTTTCCTGAGGTATCTTGGTTGTGGCTCCTATCCTAGTTAGCACTTATTTTCCTCTAAGATGGTTTGGTACCTCCTCATGATCCTCTTCTTTTCAATCTCTAACTTTGCCTCTAGGAGAACCTCCGGGAGAACATTCCCAAAGTTGTGAGTTCTATCAGGGTGAATAGTCAGAATGTACATTGTTCACTAACTATCTATATACGATCCATTCTTGAATTTAACCAAAAGATGGTCTAGGCCATTTTGCTCATGATTTCTCAATCAGACTAGTCATCTCCTCAAACCATCCTCATCATTGTGAGCACCTACTTAGTTGGTTCAGATGTATTCTAATTGTGTTTTATAAGATCCTTTTGGTACATGTAGATAGGTTTTCTTTGTACTAGTGATAGGCATCTCCATGCTATATGAACTATCTAAATCAATAGTTTGTGGGCTTACATTGGACTCATGGCCATCTAATAGCTTTGATCGTATAGTAGATGATATATATCGTATTTTTGGTCTATCACATATTTGAATCTTTCATAATAGAGGGTGTCTATTGTGATAATTGGTGCTCCATCAGGATCAGTCTATCGTGACAGAGTGCCTTGTCACAATAGATGATGTATGTCTTCATAAAGGGTCTCTATCCTAAGGTTGGTCTATCATGATAAATGGTGCTAGAGTTTGAGTTCTATGAAAGCATGCGAATAAAACAAGGAAGAAGAAGACGCTTGGAGCACAACACACAATATTGAATGTATTACCATGAGAATGTTCAAAGATAAGTGACCCATGAGGGTCATAGGCGTATATACAAGCTACGAGAGAAAACCTCCTAAAGAGGGAAAAAAGTACCCCATTCCTCCTAGTGTGTTCACACACATCAAAAATATATCAACAAATCCCCCCTCAGAGGGATGCGATGAACAAAGAGCTCACATTCATGTATAAGGAAGTGCCAACCTATGTGGAATCAATCCACAAAAAGAAGTAAGCCCAAAGCTTTGCAGAAAGCTTCAAATTTCTCCCTAGGCAGAGCCTTTGTGAAAAGGTCCACAATGTTCTCCTATGTGGGCACATATGCCAAACTGATCTCTCCAGCAAAGAACCTCTCCTTGACATAATGATAGTGCACCTCAATGTGCTTAGTGCGAGCATGGAACATAGAGTTCCTTGCAACTGCAAATGCACTTTGATTGTCAATGAAGATGGTGGTGGCTAAAGATTGACCAATACCCAAATATGCCATAAGGCATCTGAGCCACACATGCTCTATAGTCACTGTGAAAGCTGACCTACACTCAGCCTCACACCTAGAAGTGGTCACAATAGGTTGCTTCTTGCTCAACCAAGATATTCATGAGCTACCAAGCGTGAAGTAAAAACCATTGGTGGACACATGAGTCTCATAGAACTAGCCCAATATGAGTCAGAAAAAGCATGTAAATATGGTGGTAGTGATCCCCCCCTTGGGATAAACCAATCCAAGTAGTCACCTACCAATGCTTAACACCTAGGATATGCATAAACTTGCTCATTTGGGAGACAAAAAACTCAATCTCAGGCTAAGTTATGCATAAGTAAATCAAACATCCAATACCTACTAATAGAGAACAACATCAAATGCATCGTCAGCATCATGATGACTCAATAATAAACTTGTCTCCATAAGAGTGGCAATCTTAAGGCCAAAACACTACAATAATGTGCCAATATATTTTGTTTGACACAAATCTATTCCTCCGTCAACTTGCATAAACTAAATGCCCAAATAATGATGTGAATGTCCCAAATCTAATATCTCAAATGAGGCATGCAAATCAGCCTTAAAATTAGCAATATGATTCTCATTAGGACTAGTAGCATGTCATCAACATAGACCATAATGATCAAAAGTACATCATTTGCATGCTTAACATATAAGGTGCTCTCAGATGGATTGTTCTCAAAACCATGTGCAATCAAGTAGGCATGTATCTTTTCATACCAAGCATGTGGTGCTTGCTTCGAACCATATAATGCCTTTTTCAACCTACAAACTTTGTTTTCATGTGCTTTCTGCACAAAACCATGGGGCTAAAAATCATACACTTCTTCATATATTTCACCATTCAAAAATGTTGTTTTAATGTCCAATTAATGTACATTCCAACCATGGTGAGTTGCAAGTTCACAAATGCTATGAACAATAGTCATTTGGCATGTGGGAGCAAAGGTCTCATCAAATTCAATGCCTCTTTATTGAGCATAACCTTTTTCAACAAGCCTAGACTTATACCTATCACTTGCTCCATCATGCTTACATTTCAACTTGTATACCCACTTAGTGCCAATGGCCTTCTTGCAAGGAGGGAAATCACATAAAGACCAGGTACCATTCTTCATAATAGCATCATATTTTGATTGCATAGCACCCATCCAATTTTGCAAATTTTGTGCTTCATCAAATGAAACATGCTCATTCTCATCACAAAGACGAGAGGCAATCATAGCATAGCAATCTGATGCAGGTTAAATGAGTATGATATGATAGAGGTGCATCTAATTTGCTATCTTACAAAGTCTGCACCAACCATTTTGGCATAGTTTTTTCCTGCTCTATATCAGTCCTCTCATCAACGAGTACATCATGTAAATCTTCCATAGAAATGGAATGATGTGCATTATCACATGAAACCTATAAAGATGGAGAGATTGCCTCATTCAAACCAGCACTTGATTGTCAACCTATAAAATATGCAGCAAAGTGTCATACACATCTCTAGAGCTAACAAAAGTCTCCTTGGTACATAAAAATAATGGTTGAATTGCATCTTCCACAAAAACAACATCATGGATAACCAAAATGCATTTAGTATGTGAATGATATAGACGATAGCCTTTGTTTTCTAAACTATACCCAACAAAAATACATATCACTACTTTGTCATCCAATTTCATGTGTTGTTGTTCAGGCACTAATGCATATGCCAAACAACCAAAGACACATAGATGAGCAACAGATAGCTTGTGACCATGCTAAGACTCATATGGAGTGATAGACTACAATGCTTTAGTGGGACACCTATTAAGTACATACGCTACACACATAACAACCTCAAGCCAAAAACTATGTGGTAAAAGCTCACTCTTGACCATACACTTCACCATCTCCATGAGTGATCTATTCGTCCTTTAAGAAACTCCATTCTATTAAGGTGTATACAACACTGTACACTGACATTTTATCCCACACTAAGCCAAAAATGCATTAAAATCAAAAGACATGTATTTCCCCCCTTGATAAGAATAGAGGATGCCCATTTTGCATGCTGACACATTTTCAGCTCAAACCAAAAATTGCTTGAAGTACATAAACACTTCGGGCTTTGCTTTAAGTGGATATACCCATGCATGCCTATACAAATCATCAATGAAATTCACGAAGTAAAGGTATTTCCCAAAACAAGGTGTTTGCATAGAACCATAGACAGCACTATGAACAAGCTAAAATTTTTTAGAAGCTCGAGTAGAAGCATCTTTTAGGAAGGAGGAATGCTGCATTTTGCCCAAAATACAGCCTTCATATACATGTTTACAAGCTGCCTCAAGTTTGAGCAGAGAGGACACCATTTCAGATTTCTACATGCATAGCAAACTAGCAGAATTCAAATGTCAAAATCATGCATGCCAAAGCTTTGCATCTGATATAGCCTGAGAATCTTGAACTACACATGCTAAATCATTCATAGATTTTGCATAATCTATGAGCTTATAGAGCCACAACATAAAATTCTAGAAGCAATAATGGTAGCCATTTGATATATCATGAATTGTACATCTCTCATCAAAAATTTTCACAACCAAGCCGATCTTAGCTAATGTTGAAACTGATAACATATTTTTCTCGATCCTTGGCATAAATGAAGCGTCTGAAAATGTAAAAGAACTACCATCAATAGTAGTCACAATAATCTTACCAACTCCCATGATAGAATAAGAGAAGTTGTTCATGCATGTGAAAGTACTCCCTATAAGGGAAGGCTCAAGTGAACTGAAGAAACTACACTATGAAGTAATATGTTTCCTTGCCCCACTATCAAAGTACCAAACATCTGAGTTTACTACAGGCATACACTATTCATGCGAAGATGGGTCAAAATTACAAATGGTACTAAATGCCAATTCTTCATTGTGCACAAGATTAGCCCACTCTATTTTAGGTGTAGAGGACTCTGCAACCACCATTCTAGGTCTTTCTTGTTTGCCTCTTTTGTAGCCACTTTTGGACAACTCGCTATAGCATGATCATTTCCTGTACAGTACTTGCAAAACAATTTGTGCTTTTCTATTTTCTTCTCCTCTTTGTGATCCTTCTTTTATTGTGTAGAATTAGCATATTTTTTCTTACTAGCAGATGAGCTCCATTTACCTTTGCCCTTCTAGCTAGCCAAGAAAGCTTGATCTGCAACACACATAATGGACGTGTTCTGCCTAGACTCATCTTCTTGCAATAGAATAGAGACTAAATCATCAAATGTTAAGGAATTTGGATTGCCTTTCATCATCAATCAAAGAGTAGAAGCAAAACTTTGATATGAATTTGGAATACCGTTCAGAACAGTCTGCACAAGCGGTGTCTAGAAGTTAGCAAAAATCAAGTGCTCCTTCACATCTTTGATCTTTGTCAAAAAACCATCCCTGGAATCTCCTTCATTCATGCGCTTAGTCTCCAATTGTTCTCTGAGGTAAGCAACATGAGCCTCATTCCTTGCCTGGTATAAAGTGGTAAGTATATTGTTGGAGTTAGACGTCTGCGGAAGCACGCGAACAGCACAAGGAAGAAGAAGAAGCTTGGAGCACAACACACAAGACTGAATGTATTACTAGAGAATGTACAAAGATAAGTAGCCCATTAGGGCAATAGGCGTATATACAAGCCGGGGGAAAAAAACCTCCTAAAGAGGGAAAAAAGTGCCCCGGCGGTCCTAGAGTGTTCACACACATCACTACCTAAATATATCAACAAATCCCCCCTGGGAGTGATGCGGTGAACAAGGAGCTGGCACTCATGTATAAGGAAGTGCCGAGCTATGTGGAAATCACTCCACAAAAGGAAGTAAGCCCAAAGCTTTGCGGAAAGCTTCAAACTTCTCCCTAGGCAGAGCCTTCGTGAAGAGGTCTGCAATGTTCTCCTGCGTGGGCACATATGCCAAGCTGATCTCCCCAGCAGAGAACCTCTCCCTGACATAGTGATAATGCACCTCAATGTGCTTAGTGCGAGCATGGAACACAGGGTTCCTCGCAACTGCCAATGCGCTCTGACTGTCAGTGAAGATGGTGGTGGCAGAAGACTGGCCAACACCCAAATCAGCCATAAGGCGTCTGAGCCACACACACTCAACAGTCGCTGTGAAAGCTGCCCTATACTCAGCCTCACAACTGGAAGTGGCCACAGTAGGCTGCTTCTTGCTCAACCAAGATATACATGAGCTACCAAGCATGAAGCAAAAACCACTGGTGGACACACGAGTGTCATAGCAACCAGCCCAATCTGAGTCAGAAAAAGCATGCAAATCTGGCGGTGGTGATCCCCCCTTGGGATAAAACAACCCAAGTAGCCGAGTACCACTCAAGTAGCGAAAGATGCGCTTAACCGCTTTCCAATGCGTGACTCCTGGGCAATGCATAAACCTGCTCATCTGTGAGACAGCAAACTGAATATCTGGCCGAGTAATGCATAAGTAAATCAAGCATCCAACAGCCTGCTGATAGAGAACAACATCAAATGCATCTCCAGCATCATGAAGACTCAATCGTAAACCTGTCTCCATAGGAGTGGCAATAGGCTTACAGTCTTCAAGGCCAAAACGCTGCAATAATGTGTCAATATATTTCGTTTGACACAAAGCCATTCCACCATCAACTTGCATAAACTGAATGCCCAAATAGTGATGCAAATGCCCCAAATCAGACATCTCAAATGAGGCATGCAAATCAGCCTTGAAATCAGCAATATGCTTCTCAAGAGGACCAGTGAGAAGCATGTCATCTACATAGACAACAATGATCAGAAGCACATCATTAGCACGCTTAACATATAAGGTGCTTTCAGTTGGACTGTTCTCAAAACCATGTGCAATCAGATAGGCATGTATCTTCTCATACCAAGCACGTGGTGCTTGCTTTAAACCATATAACGCCTTCTTTAACCTGCACACCTGGTTTTCATGCCCTTTCTGCACAAAGCCACGGGGCTGAAAAACATACACTTCTTCATGCAAGTCACCATTCAGAAATGCTGTTTTAATGTCCAACTGATGTACATTCCAACCATGATGGGCTGCAAGTGCACAAATGCTCCGAACAGTAGTCATACGGCATGTAGGTGCAAAGGTCTCATCAAAATCAATGCCTCTTTCCTGCGCATAACCCTTTGCAACAAGTCTAGCCTTATACCTGTCAACTGTACCATCAGGTTTACGCTTCAGCTTGTATACCCACTTAGTGCCAATGGCCTTCTTGCCAGGAGGCAAGTCACATAAAGACCATGTACCATTCTTCATTATAGCATCATATTCAGATTGCATAGCAGCCATCCAATTTTCTGAATTTTGTGCTTCATCAAAAGAAACAGGCTCATTCTCATCACAGAGACTAGATGCAGCCATAGCATAGCAATCTGATGCAAAGGAGGTACTATGAGAGCCTGAACGAGTACGATATGACAAAGGTGCATCTAATTTGCTGTCACGCAATGTCTGCACCAGCCATTTTGGCATAGTTTTTGCCTGTTCAATATCAGCTCTCTCATCAACAAGTGCATCATGTAAATCTGCATCAGAAATGGAATGATCTGCATCATCATATGAAACCTACAAAGGCTGAGAAGTTGCCTCATTAGGACCAGCACTAGCCTGTCCACCTGTAAAAAGAGGCATCAAAGTATCATACATGTCTTTGGAGCTAACAGATGTCTCCTTAGTACATGAAAGCAATGGCTGAATAGCATCTTCCACAAAGACAACATCACGGCTAACCAGAATGCGTTTAGTCTGTGGATGATACAGACGATAGCCTTTACTTTCAGAACTGTACCCAACAAAAATACATTTTACTGCCTTATCATCCAATTTTCTGCGATGTTGTTCAGGCACTAATGCATATGCCAAACAACCAAAAACACGCAGATGAGCAACAGATGGCTTGCGGTCATGCCAAGCCTCATATGGAGTGATAGACTGCAACGCTTTGGTGGGACACCTGTTCAGTACATATGCTGCACACATGACAGCCTCAAGCCAGAAACTATGTGGTAAAGCCTGACTTTTGACCATGCACCTCGCCATCTCCATGAGTGACCTGTTCTTTCGTTCAGCAACTCCATTCTGTTGAGGTGTATACGGCACTGTACACTGGTGTTTTATCCCACGTTCAGCCAGAAATGCATTAAAATCTGAAGACATATATTCCCCCCCTCGATCAGAACGGAGGGTGCCCATTTTACATGCTGACAGATTTTCAGCCAAAACCAAAAACTGTTTGAAGCACATGAACACTTCGGACTTTGCTTTGAGTGGGTATACCCATGCATGCCTGGAAAAATCATCAATGAAAGTCACGAAGTAAAGGTAATTTCCAAAAGAGGGTGTCTGCATAGGACCACAGACATCACTATGTACAAGCTGCAATTTCTGCATAGCCCGAACTGAACCATCTTTTGGAAAGGAAGAACGCTGCATTTTGCCCAAAATACAGCCTTCACAAACATGTTTTCCAGGTGCCTCAAGTTTGGGCAAAGAAGACACCATTTCAGATTTCTGCAGGCGTAACAAACTAGCAAAATTCAGATGACCAAAGCGTGCATGCCAAAGCTTTGCATCTGACATAGCCTGAGAATCATGAACTGCACATGCCGAATCATTCACAGATCTTTCATAGTCTATGAGCTTATACAGCCCACAACATAAAATGCCAGAAGCAATAATCACATCGCCATTTGAGAGATCATGGACTGTACACCTGTCATCAACGAATTTCACAACCAAGCCAATCTTGGCTAATGCAGAAACTGATAACAGGTTCTTTTTGATCCCTGGCACAAATAAAGCATCTGACAAAGTGAAAGAACTACCATCAGCAGTAGTCAAAATGATCTTACCAACTCCCATAACAGGATAAGAGGAGTTATTGGCGCATGTGACAGTATTCCCTGTAGGGGCAGGCTCGAGTGAAGAGAAGAAACTGCGCTGCGAGGTAATATGTTTGGTCGCCCCACTGTCAAAGTACCAAACATCTGAGTCTACTACAGACATGCACTGATCATGAGAAGATGGGTCAAAACTGCAGACAGTAGTAAACGCCCATTCTTCTTCCTGCACAAGATTTGCAGACTCTGTTTTTGGTGTAGAGGCCTCTGCAACAACAACCATTCCAGCCTCTTTCTTCTTTGCCTCTTTAGCAGCCAGTTTTGGACAGTTCTTTATAATATGATCATTTCCTTTACAGTACTTGCAGAACAATTTCTGCTTTTCTGATTTCTTCTCATCTTTATCCTGGTTCTTCGATTGTGCAGCATTTGCAGATTTCTGCTTACTAGTAGAAGAGCTCCATTTTCCTTTGCCCTTCTGACTAGCCAGGAAAGCTTGATCTGCAACACGCATAATGGACCTGTTCTGCCTGGACTGATCTTCCTGCAACAGAACAGAGACTAATTCCTCAAATGACAAGGCATTCGGATTGCCTTTCATCATCAACCGAAGAGTAGAGGCAAAACTCTGATATGAATCAGGAAGGCCATTCAGAACGGTCTGCACAAGTGAGCTATCTGGTATAACCTCATCAGCAGAAATCAATTGTTCCTTCAGGTCTTTGATCTTTGTAAGAAAACTGTCCATAGAATCACCTTCATTCATGTGCTCACTCTCCAACTGTTTTCGGAGGTAAGCAACACGAGCCTCATTCCTAGCCTGGTACAAAGTGGTAAGTGTATCCCAAGCATCCTTTGCTGTTCTGCAAGAGCGAATGTGAGGGATAATGGCACGTTTGACAGACAAAGCTATCAATGCATGTGCCTGGGCATCTCTGCCATCCCAACGAATCTGCTCTGCAGTAGGTGCAATAGAAGCAGCAGCACGAACAGGAATCTGCGGAATATCATCTTCGACACCATCTTCATCAGCTCCAACACCTGTATTTGCAGTACCTGTCGTTACAGGTGTAACAGGACGTCTTTCAACACCCTGCACAATGTTCCACAATCCTTTTGCAACCAGTACATGTCGCATCATATAAGCCCATAATGGGTAGTTGGTACCATCCAACTTATCCTCAACAGCCAACATACGGAATACATCACTGCTTTCAGCCATGGCCGGTGACTAAAATACCTTGATGAAGAAAATTGACTGTATCTCAAAAAGTTGAACGGAACTGCCCAGACGAGTTCTGCTAGACCTGTAGCAGACTTCGAGACGCTTAAACTGGTGAACAGAAACTGGTATATACCTTTGGCACAAAAGGACGAAATAGCCTGCACAAGCGCTGCGATAGTGCGTTCGGAGGCCGAAACGAGCTCAGATCGCGATTTCAGCACCACAAAGCAAAGCTGTTTTGATCTAGGAAACACCCTGAGTATGCTCACCAAATTTCATGCGAATCTGAGACTGCAAACGGAGGAGTGTCGACGGCGCCCTAGAAGAAGCAACGACCTGCTCTGATACCAATTGTTGGAGTTAGACGTCTGCGGAAGCACGCGAACAGCACAAGGAAGAAGAAGAAGCTTGGAGCACAACACACAAGACTGAATGTATTACTAGAGAATGTACAAAGATAAGTAGCCCATTAGGGCAATAGGCGTATATACAAGCCGGGGGAAAAAAACCTCCTAAAGAGGGAAAAAAGTGCCCCGGCGGTCCTAGAGTGTTCACACACATCACTACCTAAATATATCAACATATATCCCAAGTATCCTTTAATATTTTCCAAGAGTGAATGTGAGGAATAGTGGCACATTTCATAGACAAGGCTATCAATGCATGTGTGTGAGCATCTCTGCCATCCCAAAGAAGTTTCTCTATAGTAGGTGCAATAGGAACCGCAGCAGGAACAAGAACCTGAAGATCACCATCTTCAATGCCATCCACATCACCTTTAGTAACTATATTTGTATTTGTAATATGACATTTTGCAACATCTTGCACAATATTCCATAGTCCTTTTGCAACCAATACATCATGCATCATATATAACCATAATGGGTAATTAGTAGCATCCAATCTATCCTCAACAACCAACATACAAAATACATCATTACTTTTAGCCATGGGAAGTGACTAAAATACCTTGATGCAAATGATTGCATCTCAAAAAGTTGAACACAACTACCCTAGATTTGTAGTAGACTTTGAGGTGCTTGTACTGACGAACCAAAAGTTGTATATATTTTGGCACAAAATGGTGAAATTGCCTACACATGCACTATGATAGTGCGTTCAGAGACCAAAATGAGCTCAGATTGCAATTTTAACACCACACAACAAAGCAATTTTGAATTGCTAATTGCTCTGAGTGTGCTCATCGATTTTCATGTGATTTTGAGAGTATGACTAGAGGGGTGTTGACAACACCCTAGATGAAGCGATGAACTGCTTTGATACCAATTTGCTGGAGTTTGAGGTCTACAGAAGCATGCAAATAGAACAAGGAAGAAGAAGAAGCTTGGAGAACAACACACAATATTGAATGTGTTACCAAGAGAATGTACAAAGATAAGTGACCCATTAGAGTTATAGAAGTACATACAGGTTGGGCGGGAAAAACCTCCTAAAGAGGGACTAAAGTGCCCTAGTAGACCTAGTGTGCACACACATCGGATCTGTCATGATAAAAGGGGTTTATCATGATAGATGGCTTTGTCCTTGGGAGGTGGTATGGTGTGATATATTGTTATATCACAATAGGCTAGTCTATTGCAACAGAGGGTGTCTATCATGATAGGCTAGTATTTGGCAATAGATGGTGTCTATCGCAATAGATGGAGTCTGCCAAGTTTCTAACTTGTCATGATAGAGCAAAAAACTTGATGGTTTCTTGATGCATCTATACCACTAGAATGATTCTCAAGAGCTCTATAGGCCTTTGTTGGTGCATTTCCCAAACTACCAATTTTCCAATCTATTGTGATAGATCAGTTCTGATGTCTTCGGAGCCAAGAAAGGGACTTTTTAGATGCAAAGCTTTGGCATGCACGCTTTGGTCATCTGAATTTTCTTAGTTTCCTATGCATGCAAAAATCTGAAATGGTGTCCTCTCTACCCAAACTTGGGGCACCTTGTAAACATGCCTCTGAAGGCTGTATTTTTGTCAAAATGCAGCATTCATCCTTCCCAAAAGATGGTTCACTTTGAGCTATTCATAAATTATGGCTTGTTCATAGTGATGTTTTTGGTCCTATGCAGACACCTTCTTTTGTGAACTACTTTTACTTCATGAATTTTATTGATGATTTCTCCAGGCATGCATGGGTGTATCCATTGAAGAAAAGTCCTAAGTTTTTATATGCTTCAATCATTTTCTTGTTATGGTTAAAAAATTTTCAACATATAAATTGGGTATCTTTCGTTTTGATCGAGGTTTTGATCGAGGGAAGGAATACATGTCTTCTGATTTTAACACTAGTGTTGTATCAAAACAATAGTGTCTTTTTTCTAATAAATAAAAAAATAATGTTTACTTATCAAATAAATTTTTGAAAAACCCTTCAAGCCCCATGTTCTATAAAAAATATATATTTTTTTAAAAAAACATTTTTTGATAACTCAAAATATAGAAATAATTAAATATGGTTAAGAGAAAGTGTTTTTTTGTAGAATTATGCATGGGAAGAAAGAAATATCTCCAGCCTCGTATTGGAATAACTTTTCTCATGTTTATTCAAATTCATATAATCATTTAAGGCAAGTCTTGGGCTGATGTGAAGTGATGATTAGATATAGACAGAGATGAGTAGGTATTGGAAAAAACCTTCTCTACACCAGCAAATACAGTTCCAAGAATGCCTTATGTACTTCCTTAGCTTCCAAAATATGCATAAAGAACCACTAAGATCTTTGGAACATCATTCTCAAATTATTGCATCAAAAAAGATAGCTTGCACTTCACAAGATTTGAAGAAACCTTCCATTTTGGGAAGTGAAGGTCACAATAAAATGTTGAAAGCTCACAACTTGGTATGAATTGACCAAAGAGATTTTGCACACATCTGGTTGGAGTGCTTAGCTAACTAAAGCAACTTATCCTATGCGTTTATTTGGACTATAGATTGAGCAATAAGTATAAAGATTCTAGGGGGTCACCCTCACTTTTAGGAACAAGATGAAGTGCAGACACAATCACCTTCAAACATTCATAACCTAAAATTTCCTCCTCCAAAGTTGATGAAAATTTTTATGTAGATGCATGACCTCATATCTATCTTATTTAAGGGAAAGTTTTGAAAATGGATACTCATGCATAGAGAAATGAATCACACAAGTTGGTTGTGTATCTCAAAGTACGCTAGTAGCACACAGAGAATGAATACTCAAGATAAATGAATCATAATGTGTATTTATACTACACATATGATGCACTAGAAATATGAAGGACTAACCGCACTTAAGGTGAGTAAAATGAATGCTCAAGACCTCAGCTCAAAACTCTCATAAAAGCCCAATGTACCCCGAGACTAGAAGAGGGTGTATTTATACATAAATTTGAATTTGAGTCTTGATTAGTCATCCACCTAAAAGTGGAGCTAAACTTTAGAAATGATTTGAGTTTTGAGCACAAACTAAAAGTCGTGGATTTAGGCTTCCTTCATCCATGAGGTTCCTAGTACTTATAGCTTTTACAATCAACCAAGATAAGTCCAAGGATTGATCCTTTGAAGTTTTACAAACATAGGTTCACATCACCTCATATAAATGAAGTGGACAATGAGATTAGTCCAAGAGCTTAAAGAAAATTTTTTAGGCTTGCTTCTTGCACCAAAAGTTTCCCCTCAAGCCTAAGAAGCTTGAATCTTCAATGCTTCAAAATATCTTGCAATCCGATCATTTATTTGAACTTGTTTAGCTTGACTCCATCTAATGCCTTTGCCATCATATCAGGACATTGCTGATGAGTTGATACATAGGATAATTGTATCTACTTGCTTGTAATCTTTCCCTTGACATAAGGATAATGTAGTTCTATGTGTTTAGGCTTGGAATGATATATTGGTTTATCAGCAAGATGCAATGAACTAATATTAACCCCAAAGATGTGAGGAATATATGACTTAAGACCTAAATCAAAGTACAAGGTCTTAATCCACATTGCTTCGTGAGTTGAATTTGCAAGTCCTCTATATTCAGCCTTAGTTAATGAGGGTGCAATAGTGGGTTTCTTCTTTGAATACCATGAAACCAATTTTGTACTGCAAATGTGAGGTACCAGATGTGCTTCTCCTATCATCTTTAAAGCCTATCCAATCTGCATTAGAAAATAGCTTGATATCTATATTAGAGGTATGAGGGTAGGTCCCACAATTAGTATAGAGACAAAGAGAAAATAAAGATAAGATGGAGAATAGACAAGACATGACATATATTGAAGGATCCAAGCTCTAGATATATTCCATACATTTCAAGATGAAGTACATGAAGTTATAATGGAGCATTGATAATATGCATGAGATACAAACTACTTAGAACTCCATAATCTCCATAGGTTGAAAGGATCTCCTCCAAAACAAGAAAATCTCTAAGTTGATGCACACCTTGAAGATGATGAAGAGCACAACTCCACCTCCTCCCAAGCTAGAGGACCACCTTCCCAAGCTTAAAGTCTAATCCAACTTGATGAATTGTAAGTTGTTGGCCATGTCTTCATACAATTTTTGTTAGGATAGACTTTTCATAGCTTTTCATGGTGTAAAAAAGTTAAAGATTAGGGCTCCATAATTTTTGAAAACCCTAATTCTGAAAATTACAAGAACTCTAATTTTAGGGTCTTCTTATTCATTGATGGTTCCCTTTAGATATTCAAGAATTCTTTTGGTTGCTTCCATTTGGCATTTCCTTGGAGTATGCATGAACTGACTTAAGACACTTACTCCATAGAAAATGTCCACTCCATTTTTAACTTGACAAGCATGTCTTTGATATACTTTCTCTAAGTAACATACATACCCTTTTTTGTGTATATGACTTCCAATCCTAGGAAGTATGTGAGTAGACCTAGATCATTGATTTTAAACTCTTCTTTCAATTGAAGCTTGATCATCCTTATTCCTTCATCATCATTTCCTATAATTATGATATCATCAACATATACACATATGTACATGACTTTAGATTGAGTCCTCTTGATCAGTAGGGAAGGATATGCTTTGCTCACATTGAATCCCTTATCCTAGAAATAGGTGACAAGCCTATAATTCCAAGCCCTATGGGCTTCCTTCAAGCCATACAAAGCTCTTCTTAACCTATGTACATATTTCGGAAATGATGAGTCTTCAAAACTAAGAGGTTGAGACATGTATACCCCCTCATATATTCATCCATTTAGAAAAGCCTTTTGTACATCCATTTGGTAAATCTTTCAATTCTTGGAAGCTGCAACACTCATAAGCACTCTGATGGTTGGCATCTTTGCAACTAGTGAAAAAGTTTCTTCATAATCATTCCTTGTGTTTGTGCATACCCTTTGGTTGCAAGTCTTATTTTGTACCTCTTTATAGACCCATCAAAATTTTTCCTTACCTTGTATATCCATCTTGAAATTATGATATTCATACATGGAGTCTTGGGCACCAATTCCCAAGTTTGATTTTCCTATAAAGCATCAATCTATTCCTCCATGGCATTCATGCATTGAGGATTCTTCTTTTCTTCCTCATATAATGAGGGCTCCTATATAGAATGTTTAGTAACCAATGAAGTACCATAGCCATACCTTTTTGTATTCCTCTTCTCTCTAGTTGATCTTCTAATTTTTTTTGAGAGGATTTTTCCACATCCCTCAACTCCTTCACTTTGCATTTGCCTTTTGAGTTCCAAGAACTCATTTCTCTCCTTGGAGTCTTATGTTCATCTTCTAAATCAATTGATGCTGCACCCAAAGATCCTATAATGATCAAGGCTATCTCTCTGTCTATTCCATCCCTCATATGGGATCATGCCATCTAGAGCCTTTGATGGAGTTCTATTTGACAAATAGGTGTTTGAGGTTGTTATGTGTGTAGCATATTTACTTAACAAGAGTCCCACAAAAGAGCTGCAATCTATCATGTTGGTGCAGACCAATCACCAATTGAAGGCTTGAAAGATCAAATGATGGAGGAAGAATCAATTCCTAAAGTGTGGAAGAAGATTACATTCAGAGGACAAGAGAAGTGTACACATATGTACATTAGCATAGTCATAGATGACTTAGATCATTTTGTTCAGTAAGAATTATGTACAAATTATCTATAAATACCTTGAGAAAAGTCGGGGCATGTATGAGAGCATATGTGATAATAGTCAGAAGTCAAGAATGAGGGAGATAGAAGTCATGAGATAGAGGAAAGTGAATTTGAGTTAGCTCTCATCACTCAGTTGTACTTCTTCTGAGTAAATGAAAAGTTTTGCGCCCGATGTTTCTGCGTGTTCTCCTTCTTCAGTGGATCAATTGTGAAATGCTTTTGTACAAGTCTAAGTTGAGAGTTGCTTGACCTCTGTGCAAAGTTTTAGCTTCCAATTGTAATCAGGCTGAGTGAATTAAGTGTAGGAACATTCATATGTGAAGTATGTTCACTGGTTCCTAAAACAGGCGCATATTTCGAAGTTAATGTTTTGGTCATTTCTCCTAGCACAGTTTAAAGTTTTGCATGAGTGAGGGCTTAATCTTTAAGTTGGAAGATAAGCTACTTACGTCTAGAAGCATTTTGTAAAACGGGTTCTATTCAAGGAGAACCAAGTCTTAAAAGTTACAGGTGTAAAGTCGACTGTTTTGGATAACAGTTTCTGACATAGGTAACTTGTGAAATAAATTTCTCAAGTTATACTTAACCTTTTGAAGTGATTCAACTTGGAGTAGATGCGCAATCTCTAGGAGATGATTCGTACAAAGTTTCATAAAAAACTTTACAGATTTGATAGGTCAATGTGAATGAACAATGCAGCAGACTTTTCTGTGTATCATCTTCTTCACAGATTTGTTAATTTCTGATAAGTTAGCAATTGATCCTCTAAATTAGTAAGTGTTTGACTTACTCTTGGTATAGAGGTGTTCTAATCACAAGAGTAAGTTGTTCTTTTGGAGATTAATTTTCTCCATCAGTGGTATCAGAGCAGGAGATATCAATTTGAAGAAAAGGAGGATCCCGACTGCTGCAGATTCAAGAAATTCAACACTTGAAGGACCAAGAAGTGAAAGCTTGGAGTCAAAGCTTGAGGAGAAGACTAATTGACATCAAGAAAGGCAAAAGGAGTTCAATTCGAAGTAAAGGTACATACATTGTTTGTAAAGCTTGAAGATTTCAATACACAGGTGAACACAAGATGGGAGAAAGCTTGCAGATTGATAAGCTAGATAGGGAGAACTATCCAGCATGGTCCATGAGGATGGAAGCACACCTCATGAGCAAAGATCTTATATCATTTATTACAGGAGATGAAGAAAAACCAGAGTTTGCAGATCCAAGTATTCCTACTAGGGAAGAACTTGCAATGTTGAAGACCTGGATGAGAAAGGATGCTCAAGCAAGGAGCATCATCTACATGGCTGTAAATGATTACCTTTTACCTCACATCAGAGGTTTGGAAAGTGCTACAGATGTTTGGAATGCCTTGGAAGAGCATTTCCAAAATACAACTAAGTCAAGGAAGTCCTCACTATGGGCTGAGTTCACAACCTTCAAGAAGAAGAGCTCACAATCAATTTCAGATTATGTGGCAAGGATGAAAGATATTGCAGATAGCTTGGGAGCAGTGGATGAAGATATTGAAGAGGAAAAGTTGGTAAGACAAATACTTACAGGTCTAAGAGGTGATGAGAAGTGGAAGCCTTTTATATTGTCCATAGAATTGTCACTTGATCACTTTACTCCTGACCTTAATCAATTGCTAGGACACATGCTAACCTTTGAGCAAGATCTTAAAGGAGACAATGATAGAAGTACAAGTCAAGCTATGTACTCCAAAGATAAGAAAAAGAATGGCAAGGGAAAGCAATCAAATGATGATGAAGGGAATTCAAATCAAGCCAATTTCACAAAAGGAAAGACAAATTTCAGAGGAAAAGGAAGAGGAGGTAAGAACAAAGATAATGCTAAAGCTTGTTGGATTTGTGGCAGAACAAATCATTTGGCAAATGATTGTTGGTATAACAATCAAAGTGGAGGATACAATAATCAGAATTATAGTCAAAGAGGTAGAGGAGGCAGAAATCAAAGAGGCAATTTCAGAGGAAGAGGAGGTAGGACATCATATGGTAGAGGAGGTGGAAGAAACTTCCAATCTCAGTCCTACAACAATAACTATTACAATTATTCATCAGATCAGAAGGATGATATGACTCTTATCTTGAATGCAACTCATGAATCAATGGGAGAAGATCAAAGAGTGTTTTATATTGACTCAGGGTGCAGCAACCATCTGAGTGGGAATCTATCCTTGATGACTGATATGGAAGCTAGGGTGAATGGACATATAGTTCAAACAGGTGACAATACCGAACATAAAGTGGAGAGCATTGGATCAGTGAAGACAAAGAGTGGAAGTACACTTCTGAGCAAGGTACTTTATGTTCCTACTATTCCTAAAAATCTGATAAGTGTAGGGCAAATTGTGGAGAAAGGATATGAGGTAAGATTTACAAATGATGGTGTTTATGTACAAGATCCAAATCAGGGATATAGAACCATAATTGTAGGTAAAAAGGAAGGAAGATTGTTCACTCTCAAAGTCCAAGGTAATGTGGGACATGCATTGTTTACCTATGGAGGTCAAAAGGTATCTGAATTAGATCTATGGCATAAAAGGCTAGGTCATTTCAATGAGAGAGCTATAAAGGAGATGTCAAAGAATCAGGTAGTGCTTGGATTGCCAAATATTGAAGGGCAACATATGGTGTACAAGTGTGAAGCTTGTCAATTAGGTAAAGCACATAAAGGTTCTTATAACAAATCAGGGTACAAGTATTCAAATATGCTTGAATTGGTTCATACAGATGTATGGGGTCCCTCAAGGGACTATAGCATAAATGGATCCAGATATTATGTGTTGTTTGTTGATGATGCAACCAGGTGGATTACTTTGTATGTAATCAAGGATAAATCAGAAGTTTTCAAGACATTCAAACATTTTCATGCTTATGCAGAAAGGATCACAGGACAAAAGCTAAAGAGGTTAAGATCAGATGGAGGGGGAGAGTATTTCTCAAAAGAGTTTGATGATTATTTGTGGAATGCAGGTATCAAAAGAGAAGTGACTTGCAGGTACTCCCCTCAACAGAATGGAGTAGCAGAAAGGAGGAATAGAACTCTTGTAGAGTTTGCAAGAGCCATGATGAAGGAAAAGAATTGTCCAAATTACTTATGGGCAGAAGCCATTAACACTGCAACATACCTTGTGAATAGGTTGCCTTGCAAAGCTTTGGATGGAGGAACCCCTTATGAAGCATGGTGGGGTAAGAAGCCTAGTCTTGATCATTGTAAAGTATTTGGATGTATTGCATATGCTTATGTTCCTTCACAATTAAGACATAAGCTAGAACCAAAGGCAGAGAAGTATGTGTTTATTGGATATGATGATAGACAAATGGGTTACAGGTTGTGGAGTCCATCCACAAAGCAATTTCTTGTTACTAAAGATGTAACATTTGATGAGCAAAATATGTGGTATACAGGATCACCAAATGAGTATACAAGTGTTGAAGAAATACAAAGGAAAGGAAAGGCAAAGGTAAAAGTTTGTGAAGAGATTGTTGATGAAGTTGACTCTAGGTGTAGAGTGCAGGATCATGTAGAAGAAGGGCCAAGATTTGATCCAGAATCAAATGAGGCTGAAACTTCAAGAAGTGCAGAAATCAGGAGATCTACAAGAGAAAGGAAAGAGCCTATAAGGTATAGCTATGATACATCTTTCCTAACAACAAGAGATTATGCTTACATTGTGAAAACAGAAGAAGATCCAACCACTTATGAAGAAGCCAAAGGTAAACAGAATTGGGAGAAGGCAATGCAAGAAGAGTATGATGCTCTACTTGAAAATGAAACTTGGGAACTAGTACCAAGACCAAAGAATCAGAAAGTCATTGGATGCAAGTGGGTATATAAAACAAAGAGGTTTGCAGATGGTAAGGTGTCTAGATATAAGGCTAGACTTGTGGTCAAAGGTTATGCCCAAACTTATGGGGTAGATTATGATGAAACCTTTAGTCCTGTTGCTAAGATGTCTACAATTAGGACATTGATTGCTATTGCTGCTTGCAAAGGATGGAAATTATCACAATTGGATGTGAAAAATGCTTTTCTAAATGGTTATATTGCAGATGAAGTATATATGGAGCAACCAGAAGGCTTCATGGAATCAATTGGATCAGATTATGTGTGTAAGCTCAAGAGAGCTTTATATGGGTTGAAGCAAGCCCCAAGAGCTTGGAATTACAGATTGGTCAAGTTCTTGAATGAATGTGGTTTTCAAGCATCAAAGGCAGATAGTAGCTTGCTAGTGAAGGCAAGTGAAAATGGATACATTTACATGTGCATTTATGTTGATGATATTATTGTTACAGGAACAGATGCTCAAGGAATCAATGAACTCAAGAAGCAAATAGAGAAGGAGTTTAAGATAAGTGACTTGGGAAACTTATCTTATTTTCTAGGAATGCAGATTGTGTATACTCAACATGGAGTATATGTTTCACAAGAGAGATATTTGAAGAATCTTCTAGTCAAGTTTAACATGGAAGATTGCAAGACCTCAACCACACTATTGGAGGTAAATCATAAATTAAGCAGGTATGGAGGTGAAGAGTTCAATGACATGAAGAAATATCAGAGTTTGGTAGGTAGTCTAATCTATGCTACCTTAACAAGGCCAGATCTATCATATGCAGTAGGTGTGTTGTCACAATTCATGCATTGTCCAAAGAAGACTCATTGGATTGCAGCCCAAAGGGTACTTAGATATATTAAAGGAACCCTAAGTGAAGGTTTGTACTATGGTTTCACTTCTGACACAAGAATCAAAGTGTTTAGTGATGCAGATTGGGCAGGTGACTCAGATGATAGGAGGTCTACTCATGGATATCTATGTTATATTGGAGATAAGTTAGTTTCTTGGTGTTCAAAGAAGCAACATACAGTTGCTTTATCATCTACAGAAGCTGAGTATAAGGGAATGGTAGAAGCTGCAAAGGAAGTGATATGGTTGAAGACTTTGATGAAAAGTTTTGAGACTAATCATAGTACTCCAATAATTTTTGGAGACAATATGAGTTCTTTGTATTTGGCAGCTAACCCTGTTTTTCATGCCAGGACTAAGCATATAGAGATTCAGTATCATTTCTTGAGGGAAAAGGTACTTGATAAAGAAATTGAAGTGATGTACACTCCAACAAAAGAACAAGTGGCAGATATGATGACAAAGAGTCTGGATGGACCTAAGTTACAAAAGTTCAAAGATATGGCAAGTATAAAGAAGACAGAGAAAATCTCAATTGATGATTGAGGGGGAGTTGTTGGTGCAGACCAATCACCAATTGAAGGCTTGAAAGATCAAATGATGAAGGAAGAATCAATTCCTAAAGTGTGGAAGAAGATTACATTCAGAGGACAAGAGAAGTGTACACATATGTACATTAGCATAGTCATAGATGACTTAGATCATTTTGTTCAGTAAGAATTATGTACAAATTATCTATAAATACCTTGAGAAAAGTCGGGGCATGTATGAGAGCATATGTGATAATAGTCAGAAGTCAAGAATGAGGGAGATAGAAGTCATGAGATAGAGGAAAGTGAATTTGAGTTAGCTCTCATCACTCAGTTGTACTTCTTCTGAGTAAATGAAAAGTTTTGCGCCCGATGTTTCTGCGTGTTCTCCTTCTTCAGTGGATCAATTGTGAAATGCTTTTGTACAAGTCTAAGTTGAGAGTTGCTTGACCTCTGTGCAAAGTTTTAGCTTCCAATTGTAATCAGGCTGAGTGAATTAAGTGTAGGAACATTCATATGTGAAGTATGTTCACTGGTTCCTAAAACAGGCGCATATTTCGAAGTTAATGTTTTGGTCATTTCTCCTAGCACAGTTTAAAGTTTTGCATGAGTGAGGGCTTAATCTTTAAGTTGGAAGATAAGCTACTTACGTCTAGAAGCATTTTGTAAAACGGGTTCTATTCAAGGAGAACCAAGTCTTAAAAGTTACAGGTGTAAAGTCGACTGTTTTGGATAACAGTTTCTGACATAGGTAACTTGTGAAATAAATTTCTCAAGTTATACTTAACCTTTTGAAGTGATTCAACTTGGAGTAGATGCGCAATCTCTAGGAGATGATTCGTACAAAGTTTCATCAAAAACTTTACAGATTTGATAGGTCAATGTGAATGAACAATGCAGCAGACTTTTCTGTGTATCATCTTCTTCACAGATTTGTTAATTTCTGATAAGTTAGCAATTGATCCTCTAAATTAGTAAAGTGTTTGACTTACTCTTGGTATAGAGGTGTTCTAATCACAAGAGTAAGTTGTTCTTTTGGAGATTAATTTTCTCCATCATATCACTCCATATGAGGCTTGGAAAAATTGCAACCCATATGTTGCTCATCTATGTATCTTTGGTTGTCTAGCATATGAATTACTACTTGAGAAATAATGCAAAAAATTATATGATAAAGCAGGGAAATATATTTATGTTGAGTACAATTCTAAAAGAAAAGGCTATCATCTGTATCATCCACATACTAAATGCATTTTGGTTAGTCGTGATGTTGTTTTTGTGGAAGGTTCAATTCACCCGTTACTTTCATGTACCAAGGAGACTTAGCCCTATAGATGTGTACGACACTTTAATGCCTCTTTTTACAGGAGAATCGTCAAGTGACAGTCCAAATGATGCAATTTCTTGGCCTCTATAGGTTCCACATGATGATGCATGTCATTCTATTTCTGATGCAGATTTACATGATGCACTTGAAAAGAGGTCTGATATAGAGGAGGAAAAACCTATGCCTAAATGGTTGGTACAAACTTTGAGAGATAGAAAACTAGATGCAGCTCTCTCATAGTGTACTCATTTAGGAACTCATAATGCTTCCTTTCCATCGAATTGCTACATGATGGCTACCTTGTTACACTTATGTGTTCCTCGAGTAGCTTTGCTGTGAACCTTTTCCCTATACATGGGCACTTTTTACTCTAGTGCTGGCTAGAGGTTTTTTCCCCACGTTACCACATACTTGATACTCTCATATGTGGTGGTTCCTTTGTACTTAGGGATATTATTCAGCTCTTACTTCAGTTCAGTACATCGATCAATAGAGAGAGTTATTCCAGCCATCGTCTTCTTTGTGTGTCTTGCTACATTTATGCTCCTTGTGTGAGCTTCTTGTGTGTGTCTCGCACGTTTACACACACCTAACAGTGGTATCAGATCAGGTTCAGCTCCTTCTCAAGTTTTGGTTTTTTGCGTCACGGCGTGCGCACACTTTAACAGTTTTAATCGACTTCGGAGCATAAAATTGTGAATTTCAGCAGCCAGGAAGCATTTCTACAAGGTGCGTTGGGGTTTTACCCCCATTTTGAAGCCATTCGTGCAGTCAAAATCGCCATCAAAGTGACGGTTTGTGAACTAAAATTTCAGCATTCATTTGAGCTTTCGTCAAAGTGAAGGATTTGTCACATTCTTGTTCTTTAGTGAAATGGCAGGTAGCAATGACTTGTTTGGCATGCTTCAAGTTGAAGATAAGCTTGATGGGACCAACTATTCGATGTGGTCTTACATGATGAAGCATGTTCTTGTTGCTAAACAACTTTGGAACATAGTGACAGATGTAGATGGAAGACCTGCAGGTGCTTCTACTTCACAGTCTATTGTCACAGATGGAGCTTCTTCTTCGAGTACAGTGGTTTCTCCTTCTCCATCTACACAGGAGCAGCTTAGATGGGATGGAAAAGATGCTCAAGCTCATGCTTTGATTGCGCTTTCAGTGAAGCGTCATATAGTTCCACACATTCGGTCATGTTCTACATCGAGACAGGCATGGGACACTCTTGCTTCTTTGTATGCCGTGCGTAATGAAGCACATGTTGCATACTTGAGGAAACAACTTGAGGATGTATGTATGGCTGAAAATGAGTCGGTGGATGTGTATGTGACACGCATCAAGGACTTGAAAGAGCAATTGGCAAACATAGATGAGATTATTCCAGATGCATCACTCATTTCTACATTGTTGAAAGGATTACCGGAATCTTTTCAAAGTTTTGCTACTACACTCTGTTTGGTTGCAAAAGGAAATCCTAATATGTATGCATTTGATGAGGTTTTGTCTCTTCTTTTGCAAGAAGAGCAATCTAGAGTGAATAGGAGTGGTTTGATTGAGGGAACACAAGCACTTGCTATCTCACAAAAGGGGAAAAGCAAGTATGGTTCAGCTTTGGCTTCATCAAAATCAAAGCCTCAACCTTCCTCTTCCACTCATTCCTCTAATGATGCTGATTTGCAAAAGAAGAAGAGATGAAAATATTGTCGGAAGGCTAGTCATACTATTGATGAGTGTAGAAAGCTTGCTAAATGCAATGAAAAGAAGAAGAAATCCGGCATGTCTATTGCTGAAAATTCAACAAATGTAAAGAATGATGAAGCTAACATGGCTCAAGATTTTTGGGCATGTGTTGTTACATGTCATTATGATGCTTCTTTGCATTCTAAATGTATGGTTGTGAGTGAGGCTGATTCCGATTGGTTCTTTGATAGTGGTGCTTCAAAGCAAATAACATCATGCAAAAGATTTTTTGCCTCTTTGAATAGATGCACCTAAAGGAGGACATGTGGTGTGTGCAAACAATGCCTCTTATCCTATCATTGGAGTAGGAGAAATTGAGCTTACAGCTGCAAATGGAGGTGTGATTCTCTTGAAAAATGCATTGTAAGTGCCCGATATAAAGAAGAACTTAATTTCAGTTCCGTTGATTGCCAAAGCTAGACTTCATGTACACTTTGTTGATGATAAGTGTATGGTTCATTATTTCAGCAATGGTGATGTTATCGTGATGTCCGGTACATTATGTAATGGTTTGTATCGCATCGATACATACAAGAGGGCTGCCTCAAATGCCTTCGTTGCTCATACTTCTTCCATGGCTGAAATGGAGCTTTGGCATGCTCGTTTTGGTCACTTGAACTTCAATAGTTTGCTCTACTTGCAAAAGAAGGACATGGTTATTGGCTTGCCTACACTTGAGTCCATTGAAAAGCATGCATGTGAAGGTTGCATTCTTGGAAAAATGCATCGTGCTTCTTTTCCAAAAGATAGTCATACACACACTACAAGAAAATTGCAACTTGTTCATAGTGATGTATGTGGTCCCGTCAAGACTCCATCTTTTGGGAAGCATGTATATTTTCTTACTTTCATTGATGATGCTACTCGCCATACATGGGTGTATCCTATGAAAGCAAAGAATGAGGTATTTTCTTGCTTCAAAGCATTTTTAGCTATGGCTGAAAATTTTTCTTCACAAAAGCTTTTGACTCTACGCATGGATCGTGGTGGTGAATACATGTCACATGATTTTAATGATTTTCTTCGTGAAAGAGGTATTTCACACCAATGTACGGTGCCATACACCTCAACAAAATGGTGTTGCCGAGCGTAAAAATAGAACTCTACTTGAAATGGCACGATGTATGGTTAAAGGAAAGCATCTTCCTCATAAGTTTTGGATGGAAGCGGTCATGTGTGAAAACTATGTGTTGAATCGCTGCCCTACAAAAGCATTGAGAGTCATCACTCCTTATGAGGCTTGGAATGGTCATAAGCCTATGGTTAGTCATATGCGTGTGTTTGGTTGTTTGGCATATGCTCTTGTGCCATCACAACAACGTCACAAACTTGATGACAAGGCAAAGAAATGTATATTTATTGGTTATAGTTCTGAAAGTAAGGGTTATTGGTTCTACCGTCCATTGACGAACACAATTTTTGTGAGTCGAGATGTGGTATTTGCTGAAAATTCAGTTTTCCCTCTACTTGAATGCAAAAAACTGCCAACAGTTAGCTCACAAGATGTGTTCGATACACTCATGCCTTTGTTCCAAAATGGTGCGCTTGACTATGGCCATGTAGGCCAGCCAAGTGAGGTTCAAAGGGCTGAAAAATTCCAGCCAAATAGAGCTGAAAATGTAGAGAATTTCCAGCCAAACATGGCTAAAAAATTTCAGCCAAAAATTATCAAAATTGTTGGAAATTTCCAGCCACATATGGCTGAACATTTGCGTCAAAATATGGTTGAAACTGAGCATGAAATTCAGCCCACGCATGATGTACATATTGAAGATGTTTTACATAATGAACGCATGTCTATCAAGAGTGCACAATCTATGCCAAAGTGGTTGAAACAAACTTTCCACGACAGCAAATTGAGTGCACCTTTACTTGGGAGAACAAGATCAAGCTCTCACCATGCATCAAGTAATGTTGTGGATTATTCTCTTATCGCTACAACATGTAATGAAGAGCCACTTTCTTTTGAAGATGCATGTGATGATCCACAATGGATGAGTGCTATTCAATCAGAAATGGATTCCATACATAGGAATGGTACTTGGGAGTTATGTGAATTGCCAAAAGAAGAGAATGCCATTGGTACAAAGTGGGTTTACAAGATTAAAAGAAAATCTGATGGTAGCATTGATCGCTATAAAGCTAGATTGGTTGCCAAAGGATATGCACAACAATATGGCATTGACTATAAGGAAACTTTTGCACCTACTTCACGCATGACTACCATTCATACCGTGGTTGCATTGGCTGCCCATCAAGGTTGGAAAGTGCATCAATTGGACATAAAGACAACCTTCTTGAATGGTGATTTGCAAGAAGAGTTCTATGTGAAGCAACCTCTTGGATTTGCTATGAAAGGGAAAGAGCATATGGTTTGTCGCTTGCATAAAGCCTTGTATGGTCTCAAGCAAGCTCCACGTGCATGGTATGACAAAATACATAAGCACTTGATTGCTCTTGGTTTCACATGTAGTCCGATTGAAAGCACACTCTATGTAATTATAGACTAAGCACTGAGAACAAGATTTTATAATTTCTGGAACATGCCCACCATGCTCGAGGCTCTGTAGAGATAGACCAGTGAGCAATAGAATGCAGATATCTCCATAACTTTTACTCCAACGCACGTTAAATCACTGAAAAAGGTTCAGTAAAACTTGAGATATGACCTTCTGAAGGTACTGCTCTGAGTGAGTATGGCAGAGAACAAAACAGAGAAGTAGATGATCATAAATGTATATATTCACATATGATTACAACCACATTGGCAATAAATCTTTGCACAATGGGAGTAGAATGATAGAGCTATGGAGTAAGCTCTTCAATCTCTACAAAATGACATGAAGTGGTCATGTACAAGGCTTGCTAATCGCCTCTTCCTTCTTGCTCCTTTTATAGCTATTCTTGGAGGGAGTTTTGAATTCGAATTCGAATGGCTCCATCTAAAAGTGATCCCCAAAGTTAGGAGATATTCCCTCAGCTCAAAAAGTCATGGTTTTTGGTAGTTAGAGCCACGAAATTGCTTTTACATCATGCATGAGGTAAGCCATCCTTTTCCTTTTTCTTTTTTCAATTACAAGAGATAAAAATGAACTCTTTTACAAGAGGTGTTCACATGACTACTCATGTGACTTACAAATGAGGATGATATCAAATATATCAAGCATGTAGGCTTGGGTAAAATGCACCAACAAGATGTATCCACAAGCATGCGATGAGCACAAGGAAGACGAAGAAGCTTGAAGCACAACACACAATACTGAATGTACTACCACTAGAATGTAAAAAGATAAGTAGCCTGTTAGGGCAATATGTGTATATACAAGCAGGGGGAAAAAACCTCCTAAAGAGGGAAAAAAGTGCCCCGATGGTCCTAGAGTGTCCACACACATCACTACCTAAATATATCAACAAATTCCCCCTGGGAGTGATGCGGTGAACAAGGAGCTCGCACTCACTTATAAGGAAGTTCCAGGCTATGTGGAAATCACTCCACAAAAGGAAGTAAGCCCAAAGCTTTACGAAAAGCTTCGAAATTCTCCCTAGGCAGAGCCTTTGTGAAAAGGTCTACAATGTTCTGTGTGGGCACATATGCCAAGCTGATCTCCCCAGCAGAGAACCTCTCCCTGACATAATGATAATGCACCTCAATATGCTTAGTGCGAGCATGGAACACTGGGTTCCTCTCAACTGCCAATGTGCTCTGACTGTTAGTGAAGATGGTGGTGGCAGAAGACTGACCAACACCCAAATCATCCATGAGGCATCTAAGCCACACAAACTCAACACTCGTTGTGAAAGTTGCCCTATGCTCAGCCTCACAACTGGAAGTGGCCACAATACGCTACTTCTTGCTCAGCCAAGATATGCATGAAGCAAAAACCACTAGTGGACACATGAGTGTCATAGTAACCAGCCCAGTCAGAGTCAGAAAAAGCATGCAAGTCTAGCAGTAGTGATCCCCCCTTGGGATAAAACAACCCAAGTAGTTGGGTACCACTCAAGTAGCGAAAGATGTGTTTAACCCCCTACCAATGGTTGACACGTGGGCAATGCATAAACCTGCTCATTTGTGAGACAGCAAATTGAATATCTAGCCTAGTAATGCATAAGTAAATGAGGCATCCAACAACCTGCTGATAGAGAACATCATCAAATGCATCTCCAACATCATGAAGACTGAATCGTAAACCTATCTCCATAGGAGTGGCAATAGGCTTACAGTCTTAAATGAGGCATGCAAATCAGCCTTAAAATCAGCAATATGTTGGTCATGAGGACCAGTGAGCAGCATGTCATCAACATAAACCACAATGATCAGAAGTATATCATTAGCACGCTTAACATATAAGGTGCTCTCAGTTGGATTGTTCTCAAAACCATGTGCAATCAGATAGGCATGTATCTTTTCATACCAAGCACATGGTGCCTACTTTAAACCATATAATGCCTTCTTTAACCTACACAGTTGGTTTCATGCCCTGTCTGCACAAAGCCACGGGGCTGAAAAACATACAATTCTTCATGCAAGTCACCATTTAGAAATGCTATTTTAATGTCCAACTGAATTACATTCCACCATGATGAGCTGCACGTGTACAGATGCTACAAACTGTAGTCATATGGCATGTAGGTGCAAAGGTCTCATCAAAATCAATGTCTCTTTCTTGCGTATCCTTTGCAACAAACCTAGCCTTATAACTATCATTTGTTCCATCAGCCTTACACTTCAGCTTGTATACCCAATTAGTGCCAATGGCCTTCTTGCTAGGAGGCAAGTCACATAAAGACCATGTACCATTTTTCATAATAGCATCATATTCAGATTGCATAGCAGCCATCCAATTTTCTAAATTTTGTGCTTCATCAAACGAAACAGTTTCATTCTCATCACAGAGACTAGATGCAGCCATAGCATAGCAATATGATGCAAAAGAGGCACTATGAGAGCCTGACCGAGTATGATATGACAGAGGTGCATCTAATTTGTTCTCACACAAAGTCTGCACTAGCCATTTTGGCATAGTTTTTGCCTGCTCAATATCAGTTCTCTCATCAATAAGTGCATCATGTAAATCTGCATCACAAATGGATTGATTTGCATCATCATATGAAACCTCCAAAGGCTAAGAAGTTGCCTCATGTCACATGATAATACTATGGGTACAAGAATAAAAGGAAGAGTCTCTATTTAGAAAAAGAGTCTCATTTTTAGCTATGGGATTCTCGAACGTGGCTGAGATGCCTATTGATGGATCTTTGCATGGAGATTGATGCTACTATGCATATTCTCACAGATAGTCAGAGTGCTTTGGCTGTTGCAGGAAACCTAGTGTTTCATGCACGGAACAAACATATTGAGGTGCATTATCACTGTGTGAGAGAGCGCCTTCATGCAGAAGATATTGATTTGGTATATATGCCTACACAAGATAATGTGGCAGACATATTCACCAAAGCTCTTCCACGGGAAAAGTTTGAAGCTTTTCGCAAAGCATTAGGCTTGTTACGTTGTGGGGGCTGATCTATCACTCCCTGTATGTGTTCACATCATTCGCTTTAGGGGGTTTTGTTACACTTATGTGTTCCTCGAGTAGCTTTGATGTGAAACTTTTCACTATACATGGGCACTTTTTACTCTAGTGCTAGCTAGAGTTTTTTTCGCCATGTTACCACATACTTAATACTCTCATATGTGGTGGTACTTTGTACTTAGGGATATTATTCAGCTCTTACTTGGGTTCAGTACATCGATCAATAGAGAGAGCTATTCCAGCCATCGTCTTCTCTGTGTGTCTTGCTGCGTTTGTGCTCCTTGTATGTGCTTCTTGTGTGTCTCTCGCACGTCTAGACACATTTTTGAGATGTGTGTCTCTGGCACGTTGGCTACCTCTACTGTTTGTGATGAGAATGAGCATGTTTGTTTTGATGAAGCACAAAATTCAGAAACTACATGGCTGTTATGCAATCAGAATATGATTGTATTATGGACAATGGTACTTGTTCTATATGTGACTTTCCTCCACACAAAAAGGCCATTGGCACTAAATGGGTATACAAGTGTAAGTGTAATCTTGATGCAATTGACAGGTATAAGGCTAGGCTTGTTTTGAGAGGTTATGCTCAAGAAAGAGGTGTGAGAAGAGATGGTAGATACACTCCAAACATGTGCTTGGTGCTGCAAAAACCTGCTCTACACCTTCCAAGATAGCTTCAGGGATGATCAGTAGACATATTTTTCTTTCGAAGGATCCATATAAACCACCCTAGTGCTTTGGAGCATCAATCTCAAATTGATTCATCAAAATAGACTAATTGACACAAAACAGATGAAGCAAAACTTGATATTTTTGGATGAGATGCACTCTATAAATTTGAGAGATATTTTGCAAACGTCTAATTTGATATAACAAAACATTTGATGAAATTTGAGGAACCATAATGAGAGAAATAAGTTTAGCAAGATAGGGGTGCCATCTCGACATTTCAAGAATTATTTGCCAAAATACATAGGTGATTTAAAATGAATGTAACTCATAGAATAATGAACCAATGATTATGAAAATTTATATGATGCAATAATGTAACCTCAAATCTGAGTATAGATACTTTAATCACATTGCTTCTTGTGTTGCATTGGCCGAACCTCTATATTCAGCCTTAGTAGATGATACAATAACAATTGGTTGCTTCTTTGAAGACTATGAAATTAGCTTTGAACCTTCAAAAGACAAATAGCCTAATGTACTCTTCCTATCATCCTTTGATCTAGCCCAATCTAGACTTGAGTAAATTTTGAGATCAACTTCTGAAGTGAAGGGGTAGAAAAGCCCTTCATTGATGGTACCCTTCAAGTATTTGAGCACTCTCTTAGGTGCTTCCATGTGTGGCTTCCTTGGTTTGTGCATAAATTGTCTGACTATGCTAACACTATAGCATATGTCCACCCTTGTGAGATTTGCATAGTTGAAGCTTCCTACCAAGCTTTGATACCTTGTGATTTCCTCAATAGGTTCTCCCTCATAAGCACTTACCATATGATTCAACTCCATGGGTGTACCTGCACAGTTAGTATTCTCCATTTTAAACTTAGAAAGCATGTCATGCACATACTTCTTTTGAGTGATATAGACACCAGAATCTGTATAGAAAAGTTCAAGTCCAAGAAAGTAATTGAGAGGTCCAAGATCACTGATCTTGAATTAATCCTTCAATCCAGCCTTTACATGTTTAATTCCATTGAAATCATTCCCTGTAATTATAAAGTCATAAACATATACACAGAGATATATAACCTCTGATCCATTCCTCTTGATGAATAAGGATGTGTCTACTTTACTAGCTTTGAATCCTTGGTCCTACAAGTAGGTAACTAATATATGATTCCAAGCTCTTCGAGGTTGCTTCAAACCATACAGAGCCTTCTTCAATTTACATACATAATTGGGATGATGTGAATCTTCATAACTAGGTGGTTGTGCCTATATACTTCTTCTAAAGTCCATCCATTTAGAAATGCATTTTTTACATCAAGCTGATATAGCTTCCAATTCCTAGATGCAGCAATGCTAACAAGTACCCTAATGGTATGCAAATTCACTATAGGTGAGAAGGTCTCTTCATAACCTATCCCATGGGTTTGGGCAAACCCCTTGGCAACTAACCTTGCCTTGGATCTATTAATACTACCATTTGAGTTCAATTTTACTTTATAAATCCACCTTGATCCAATTACCTTCATTGATGGTTTGTTAGGAATAACTTCCCATGTGTCATTGTCCATAAGAACTTCCATTTTTTCATCCATTGCTTCTCTCCATTCGTTCTTGCTTTGAGCTTCTTCATAAGAAGTTGGTTCCTCATTGTTGGAGTCATTGGCCATATATATTGAATGTTTTGTGGCCAAAGAGGTATCAAATCAATATCTCTCTGGTTTCTTCTTCTCTCTTATTGACCTTCTGATTAGTTGAAGAGAGCTTTCTCAGCCTTGAGTTAGCTCTTGCACTTTAGCTTTCCCTTTTTTCTTCCATAGCTTTAATTTCTCCAATTTTATCAAGTCATCTTCAGAGTCATTATCTTCAAGATGTTTTGATTCCTTTGTTGGAAGAAATGGAAAGTCTTCTTCCAAGTCATAGGGTAGCTTCACTTTCCTGTCATCATCAAACCAAGATTTATTTTCATGAAAGTCTACATCCCTACAAACTAAGAAGCCTTTGTTATTGGGATTATACAATCTGTATCCTTTCTTATTTAGATCATAACCAATAAAGACACACGTCTCTGCTTTGGAATCCAATTTCCCTCTTACTTGGGAAGGTATGTGAGCATAAGCATGACATCCAAAGATTTTGCAATGCTCTAAACTTGGCCTTTTCCCATTCCACACTTTATAGGGAGTCATACCATCTAAAGACTTTGATGGAAGTCTATTTATAAGATATGTGGTCGTTGATACAGCCTCTATCCAAAGATGATTAGGTAGACTCTTTTCATTTAGCATAGATCTGGCTACTTCGACTATAGTTTTGTTTCTTCTTTCAGCTACTCCATTGAGTTTAGGTGTATATCTGGTTGTTACCTCTCTTTTGATGCCTCTTTCTTATAGGAAAGCATCAAATTCAGTTGAGAAATATTCTGCACCACCATCTGATCTGAGTCTCTTGAGACATTTACATGTTTGGTTCTCTGCAAGAGCAAGATACCTTTTGAATCAATTGAAGACTTCATCTTTATGCTTCATAAAGTACAGAATTGTCCACCTACTACAATCATCAATAAAAGATACATAATATTTTGAACCTAAAATAGAAGGTTCTCTGCTTGGACCCCACACATTTGTGCGAACAAAATCTAATAGTTCTTGATGGGTATAGCCTTTCCTATTGAAAGGTTATCTATGAGCCTAACCAAATTAACAAACTCCACATTTTTATATCATATGTTGTTTTGTGATGTTGGGGAATCCAAGTACGCGTTGATCCCTACAGATTTGTTTCAAGGTTCTCTCACCAATGTGAGCAAGCCTTTTATTTCATACCTCCAATTTAGAGAGTGTTTGAGATCCATAGATAAAAAATGCTATGTTCTTGGTGTCCTCCACTTCAAAGGTGAAGAGTCTTCCTGTTTTTCTCGTTTGGCAATCCTTCTAAATCCTTGCTCAAGGTCTTCAACATATTCTCCATGTCTTGTAAACCTAACCTGCAATCCTTTCTCCACAACTTTTCCAACACTTATCAAGTTTTTGGTTATTGTAGGTACATAAAAAACTTTTCTTAGAAGTTGCCATATGAGGTCTTGACATTACCTATTTTTTCCACTGAATGTCTTGTATCATCACCTATATGTACTTCATGTTTGTTCTTGGCATCTTTTAGATTAGAGAGCAATGCTACATTTCCTAATACATGATTTGAGCACCCTCAATCAATATAGAAAACATGGTCATCATCCTTACCCTACGTCAATTATAGGTTCATGAGGAGTAGCAAGTCCTCTTGACTTTGATCTATAGTTGTTGTAATCCTTCCTTCCTCTGTATCCATTTTGATGGTTCTTATTGTTGTTGTAGTAGTTGTATCCTCCATTGTATCTGCCTCTATTTGATCCATAGCCACCTCTATTGAATTCTCTTCCTCTCGAATTCCTTGGATTCCTGTAACATTCCTCAATGATGTGATTAGAGTAGGTGTGATTAGAGTAGGTGTGATGAGAGTAGTTGTGATTAGAGTAGGTGTGATAAGACTAACCATAGATATTGCAAGGTTGAGATACTTGGGGTCTCCCCCTGCCTTGCTTTCCACCTCTGCCTCTTCCTCTAGCTCTTCCTCTACCTGTGAAGTTGTCTTGAAAAGAGCTACCTTCATCTTCATTCCTCTTATTCTTTGACTTATCCTTAGCTTTAGTGTTTTTAGAGTATAAAGTAAAAGATTGATTACCTCTTGAGGATTCACCATTCTTGCTTATCTTTGCTTCATGTGTGAAGAGTTGGCCCATAAGAGTGTTGAGGTTAGGCACTTGCATGTCCATGTATAGATCCATAGCAGTTGTAAATGATTACCACTTGTCATCAACTTTGATGCCATTGACGATTTGCTCTTCTTCAATTACCTCTCCAATGCTTCCTAGCTCATCAGAGATTTCCTCCATTTTGGTGACATAGTCAGTCACATTTTGCTTGGGACTTTTCTTCAATGTAGTGAACTCCATCCATAGCTGATTCTTTCTTGCTCTAGTATTTGAAGAGAAGAAAGAAGTAAGAGCTTTCCAAATCTCTCTTATTAAGGTCTTGCATCCTTTCATATGAGGTAAAAGAAAATAAAAAATCGAGTTTAAGATATAGGACCTGGCTAGTGCATCCTTGGAACACCATGTTGTAAGCCTTTCTCATTCTTCATGTGATGGTTGCCCTTTGCTTCTTATTGTTGGCATGACTCCATCCTCACATATGTATCCAAATAGATTTCTCCTTTGAAGGTAGGACTCCATCCCTAGAGACAAATCTGAGTAGTTATTTCTATCTTAAGAGATGGTAGATACACTTCAAGGATGTGCCTCGTGCTGCAAAACCCTGCTCTACACCTCCCAAGATAGCTTCAAGAATAACAAGTAGACACTTTCTAATTCCTATGAGTGCATATAAACCATCCTAGTGCTTTGGAGAATCAATCTCAATTTGATTCGTCAAAAGAGACTAATTAACACAAAATAGATGAAGCAAAATTTTCCATTTTTGGATGAGATGTACTCTAGAAATTTACTCAGAGCTTATAGCCTGCAAGAAATTTGTTGGAGTTAGACGTCTCCACAAGCACGCGAACAGCACAAGGAAGACAAAGAAGCTTGAAGCACAACACACAATACTGAATGTACTACCACTAGAATGTACAAAGATAAGTAGCATGTTAGGGCAATATGCGTATATACAAGTCGGGGGAAAAAAACCTCCTAAAGAGGGAAAAAAGTGCCCCGGTGGTCCTAGCATGTTCACACACATCACTACCTAAATATATCAACAAATCCCCCCTGGGAGTGATGCAGTGAACAAGGAGCTCGCACTCATGTATAAGGAAGTTCCAAGCTATGTGGAAATCACTCCACAAAAGGAAGTAAGCCCAAAGCTTTGCGGAAAGCTTCAAAATTCTCCCTAGGCAGAGCCTTTGTGAAAAGGTCTACAATGTTCTCCTGTGTGGGCACATATGCCAAGTTGATCTCCCCAGCAGAGAACCTCTCCCTAAAATAATGATAATGCACCTCAATGTGCTTAGTGCGAGCATGGAGCACAGGGTTCCTCTCAACTGCCAATGTGCTCTGACTGTCAGTGAAGATGGTGGTGGCAGAAGACTGACCAACACCCATATCAACCATGAGGCATCTGAGCCACACAATCTTAACACTCGTTGTGAAAGTTGACCTATACTCAGCCTCACAGCTGGAAGTGGCAACAATAGGCTGCTTCTTCCTCAGCCAAGATATGCATGAGCTACCATGCATGAAGCAAAAGCCACTAGTGGACACACAAGTGTCATAGTAACCATCACAGTCAGAGTCAGAGAAAGCATGCAAGTCTGGCAGTAGTGATCCCCCCTTGGGATAAAACAACCCAAGTAGTTGGGTACCACTCAAGTAGCGAAAGATGCGTTTAACCACCTACCAATGCTTGACACCTGGGCAATGCATAAACCTGCTCATCTGTGAGACAGCAAACTGAATATCTAGCCAAGTAATGCATAAGTAAATGAGGCATCCAACAACCTGCTGATAGAGAACATCATCAAATGCATCTCTAGCATCATGAAGACTCAATTGTAAACATGTCTCCATAGGAGTGGCAATAGGCTTATAGTCTTCAAAGCCACAATGCTACAATAATGTGTCAATATATTTCGTTTTACACAAAGCCATTCCACCATCAACATGCATAAACTGAATGCCCAAATAATGATGCAAATGCCCCAAGACAGACATCTCAAATGAGGCATGCAAATCAGCCTTAAAATCAGCAATATGCTGGTCATGAGGACCAGTGAGCAGCATGTCATCAACATAAACCACAATGATCAGAAGTATATCATTAGCACGCTTAACATATACGGTGCTCTCAATTGGATTGTTCTCAAAACCATGTGCAATCAGATAGGCATGTATCTTTTCATACCAAGCACATGGTGCCTACTTTAAACAATATAATGCCTTCTTTAACCTACACAGTTGGTTTTCATGCCCTGTCTGCACAAAGCCACGGGCTGAAAAACATACAATTCTTCATGCAAGTCACCATTCACAAATGCTATTTTAATGTCCAACTGAATTACATTCCACCATGATGAGCTGCAAGTGCACAGATGCTACAAACTGTAGTCATACGGCATGTAGGTGCAAAGGTCTCATCAAAATCAATGTCTCTTTCTTGCGCATAACCCTTTGCAACAAACCTGGCCTTATAACTGTCAACTCTTCCATCAGCCTTAGCTTTAGCTTGTATACCCAATTAGTGCCAATGGCCTTCTTGCGAGGAGGCAAGTCACATAAAGACCATGTACCATTTTTATAATAGCATAATATTGAGATTGCATAGTAGCCATCCAATTTTCTGAATTTTGTGCTTCATCAAACGAAACAGCTTCATTCTCATCAAAGAGACTAGATGCAGCCATAACATAGCAATCTGATGCAAAAGTGTATATGGCATGTATAATCTCATCTAGAGTCAAGGATTCCCTCAGAAATATGAGAAGGCCAGGTTTAGGGCATCTCCAAAATACTCTACTTTCATGATTTTACACATAAATTTCAGAGGCTATTTTTTATAAATAGCCATTTTGAGAAGGGGAGAAGGAGAGGTATTTTTCATAGATTGGTGGCAGAAACCATGCATACCTGTAGTCTGGTATCTGGAATTTCATATACCACCAAGAAATCCAAAATATAGCTCAGTATGATTAGAGTTTGAAGCTCCACAAGACCCTCTTCCATCACAGTTTGAGAAAAAATTTCAGCACCTGAATCTAAGAAATTCCCATTTTGAAAGAGGGAAAAAGATGTGCATTGGCTATGGATGGATGGGAAAAAGTATATATACTGAGAGTATGGTATATGGACTTCACAATGGAACCATATGATTCATTAAAAAGAATAATTTAAGGAGGAATTTTACTTCCTCAAAAACCCCCTTCCCACACTTTTTGGAAAAAAAATTCGGATGTAAACTTGTGTCCAACTCCACTTTTGGGAATAAGAAAAGGGACTATTTAAGAAGCTTCATATGGATTAGTGCATACATGCATGAAGTATGGTGTATGAATTACCATGAAGAATGAGAAATACAAGAAAAATCCACATTACGAGTGGATTAGGAGCTTGCTAAAAGCTCCCATTTAAGTTTTTGCATAAAAGCAAAAATCTTGATTTAGGCCTCTTTTGGAGAGCGAATTAGCATGCACGAAGGGAGGACTTGGTAAGGTGAAAATAGGCCCAATCATCTTCATATATTGCTCTCTGAGATTATGGAGAGAATTTTAAGATTTGCTTGATGGAAGAATGCTTTTGGGCACCCCAAAAATCACATTTTTTACTTTTTCCAGCCCCTCCAACAGTTCACTAGTTTGGCATGTTCCACTTTTTTTCAGTTTATTAAAATAAATTTTGGAAAATAAGTATTTTTGCAGGTCTGAACAAGTCTACAAAGTCTGAATAGTTTTTTGTGACTACCTTCCGGGAGCCATGGTGTTGCTCTAGCACAATGGTGAGAACCACGTTAAGAAGCTCCACCTCCTTAATGTCAATCCGTGGAAGAGGTAGGAGTGATATGAAGATCGTGAACGTGAGATGAAGTGAGAGTGAATGTGAGAAGCACAAAGATGCACACACACATACACACACACTACGAAGAGACACGCAAGACACAATGGAAGGTGGGAAATTAGCTCTATTACTCAAGAACACTCTTACAAGTTCAAAATAGCTCTAAGCTCTTCTCTACTCAAACAAGCTAACCTCAAAAATGAGCTCTCTAGCTCTTTTTATAGTTTCTAGACTAGTTTTGACCGGTTTCACATCTAGTGACCGGCATAGTTAAAAAATAGGTCCTAGATGCTATTTGGAAGGGTAAACGATGTCTAAAAATAACGAAAATTGATACGAGCATTCTACCTAAGCTCCTCAAGCTCGAGGACTCCTCGGCTTGCACAAAATGGAGCTATGAATTACAAAATGGGGTTTTGTCTATATTACATATGTTACAAGAGTGATGAAAATCACTGTTGGATGTTTGAAGAGGTAATAAAAACATAATTGTTTGAAAAAATGATCCGACTGGCTCCCTGCTCCGTCTTTACATGCTTCCATGTCGTCTGTGCCTCTGACTGTGCCTCTGACTGCTTCCAACACCCCCCTCCCTCTCGCTTCTGTCGTCCTCGACAGAACCTTGTTGTGCGGTCTGCCGGATGTAGTTTTGTAGGAGATCGTGAGCGAGGGTGTGCTCAGATACTCGAATGCCTCGGGCCAGATCAGCCTCGAGCTTCTCCCAGTCGATCGGTTGCGGTTCGTCGGGTGGCGGGAGTTGATAATGCATGGAGTAAACCATTCGCTCACAGGCAAAAAGTTGCAATAAATGTGTGGGCCTGCTGATGAATACCTCGGAATGGTATTCCCAAAACCCGGTGGTGAACATCTCTTCAAAGGTTTGTTTGTAGCATGCCGGGAGGTATTTTATTCTACAGTGCCAGGCATAACACACCCGGAGCGATGGCGTTGTGCTCATGTCATATACTAGATCAAAGTTACCATGCTCAAATCCCGGGGTGTTTACATGCGGTGCCTTGACGCGTCGGAAGACTTTAAATATCATTTGCATCATGTCAAAAATTTTGACAGTCATATGCGCTGCGATATCATTCATATGCTTCAAGCGAGGGAGCCAGTGACGGATTGTAGCCATCATATAGCCAACAGTGGGCAACTCGGTAGGTGGCTTGAAGTAGGGGTAATTCAGCCAATCCTGACACTGCCTATTGTTTTGTACTTTGATAGCGAATGCAGTCCAGGAGCGGCGTCGTGGTACTGGTCCCCAGCAAGGATTATACTTTAAATGTAAGGGCGCTTTCACCCATGTGCTCATCATTTCTGGGTACTTCTGGAGGAGGTCTTTGCGCCAATCAGGTTGATGGATCTCTCCTCTTTGCGCATTTGGTGGCAAGTCTGCCGGCTCGAATTGTGTAGCATGCGTGGGTTTCATGCCGGTTTCTTTCTCTATAGCTAGCTGATATTCAGCCATTAACATGAAGTATGGCTTATACTGCAGCTCATGCCCAGATATATAGCGTCGGGGGGCCAACTGAGCAAAGAAGGGGGATTGTAAGATTCTCTCTTCTATCATGGCCATGGCATGTAACTGTGCCTCTACTCTGGCCGAATGTGTCGTTCCAAGTTCTTCGATCGTTTTCATCCACGCGGGGGTAGGAAGTTCATAGGTCATATGGCCTTCGGCCGTGACTTGTCCGCCTGGGATGGGTATTGGCTCGTATGCTTCTTCAAACGTTTCCTCCACCGGAATGGTTATGTTCTCGTCGTCAGCTGGGATCTCCGGTGGGGAATCAGGCCGTGGTGGTGCTTTGTATACCTCTATGCGTGATTGGAGAGTGGCTACCTGGGCCTGTAATGCGTTGAGTTCCTCTATGAGGTCAGGAGAGGGGTCCACAGGTTCTGGTACTTCTGCTGCCACTGGTACTTGTTGTGGTGCCGGTTCTCTGAGCTGTAGTAACTTGTGATCTTCTTTTAGCTTCTGATGCTCTTCGTTCATGCGATCATAGTCCTCTAGCAGTCGAACATGGTCATCTAGCAACATCCGCATCGATTCAGATGGGATTGCCTTGAATCGGCTAGGACTTAATGGTTGTTCTGGATGGTCCAATGCCGCTTCCAAATTTTCTCTATTCTGCTCTTGGAGTCTCTGGTTCTCCTCCTTGGCTGCGGCTAGGTGTCTCCTGAGTAGGCCCATATTCCTTGTCAGCGTCGCGTTTCTAATTGTTTGGGCTCGAAGCAGGTTGTCCAGATCAGTAGTGGCTTCTTTTGTTTTCTCTTCACTTTCTAGCTCTAGCTTATGATATGCCTCTCTTAGTTCTTGGTATCGTGTATTTAAAGAGGCATTCTCGATTGATAATGAATTAAGCTGCGACTGTAATTCGTTGGTCGTCCTCTGTAGCTGTTGATAGTTGTTGCCAAGAGATGCAAACTCATCTCGTACTTGTGACATGCATGTGAACATTTGTTGAAGTGCAGTGTCTATGGTTGGCGATAATAGTAATGGAGTGCTAAGTGAGGATGCGGTGGAAGTAGATGCAGCGGGGATGGGAAATGGGGTTGGGAAGGTGGATGCAGTGGTGATCGTGGAAAATTGTGACGTACCTAAATATGATGGTGCTGTGCGTGGAGTGGGTGCTGGTGCGGTGGATGGTGATATGTCCATGTCATTGGACGTGTCAAGTGCGGTGACTGTGAAAAGCGGTGTGTATGTGGGTGGTTGTGTAGGTGTGAAGACGGGATTTACAAATGTAGAATAGTTTACAGGGGGAATGGTTGGAGCCGCTTGGTGAAAAGGGGAAATAGGGGTTACGGTGGGTTGGGGAGGTGAAACTGGTGAGAAGGTTAGTGGGGTTAGAAAGGTGAAAGGGTGTCTTAAAGGTTGGGGAAAAGATGGGAAGGATGAAGGGATGAAGGGATTAACATGTAGACGAGGTGGGGTGGGTGCGGGCATGGTGGCATGAATGGGCAGGGCAAAGGGTGTGGCTATGTTGTCGTGAACTGGTGTGGATGTGAGAGGAGCAGGTGGTTGAGCGGGGGATACAGGATGGATTGGTGAAACATGAGGTGAGAGAGGAGTAGATGGTGTGGAAGTTATTTCGAGGGTAGTGGTAGTATGTACAACGGTAGTATGTGGTGGAGAGTCAACTAGGATGGCTTCTTCGGTGATGGGTCTTTCCGGACGTAGGCGTGCATCTTGCGCCTGGTGGGATGATTGAGCACCTACCGGAACTCGAATATATTCACCGGGCTTTGATAACAGGCGAATTCTGCGAGGGTCATATTGAGGAAGTGGCTTCCTTTGTAAATATCTCAATGCTTCGACCGGGCCGATTGATTGGACCAGTTCTCTAAACCCTCTGATGTAGACTTCTTCAAATCCTCCGGAGACTAGTTCTTGTTCGATTAGGGCCTGGCTCTCTTCTTCAGTCAATTTCTTCCGTGCCCAGACTTTCTCCATCGTACGATATAATTTCTTGATTGCCAGCGTGTAAGCTGCTGCTTCGAAAGTCTCCTCTTCATGCGTGCTGGTGTCACCTTGTGCATCGGTTTGTTGACCTTGGCTGTCTGTCTGTCCTTGTTCTTGGGAATCATGCGTGCCCTGGCTGGCTTCATCGTCACCTTCATCGTCATCTGTGGCTATTCGTTCATCATCAGAGCTAGACACAACTTGTCCCTGTGGCAGATCCCGCGGTGTGGTAGGGTAGCTGGGGCGTTCATATTCTTGAGAGAACATTTGTGCCTCTGAAAACTGGAACTCATTTGAGAATGCATCCGGCATCTCAAAATCGAATGTTGTGTTTATTGGTTCTGCCTCCATGTGTGGTAATGGGAAAGAAAAGGCTTCCGCACCAATAGTGGTGGGAGCTTCTACTGTCGTGGTGGTGGGTTCTGTGGTTGCAGCTGCCTGAGGTGCAGCGGCACTAGTAGTGCCCTCCGTGACCACTGGTCTAGACAACCTTATGCGAATAGGTTGCACTGTGGGAGCGGCTTCTGTCGGTGAGTGTGCTGGAGAGGGTTGTGGTGATGGTGACTCTGGCACTTGAAGGCAAGGAATGGTGCCTCTCATACGCTTACCTGCCCGTGTTCTACTGGGCTTCCTGGCTTTCTTCGTCGTTCCTTTGAATGCTTTTAGCTCTTCTCCTGTTAATGCGCGTTCAATTGGCAAATCATAGGCCAAGCACATATAAACAATTCTTGTGAGCGCACAACATCCATTAAGCACCTTCTTGCGTTCCCATCTGTGTTGTGCCAAATACATTTGATCAATGATCCAGCTCGCCAGATCAACCGTCTGAGGTCCCGTACATGCCAAATACAATCCAAACCATATTCTTTTATGTGGCATGGTAAATCTGTCCTGAGCGGGGAATGCAAAATGTTGCATGCATATCCGTAGTGGCTTTGACAGCTCAGGTGTAATTGCTGAGATCTCCTCCCACTTAGTGACATCCCCACGTTTCATAGGGTCTGAAATTAATCTTTCTCGATCTGTGGGCGTGTGGGTGCCATGAATTTTGATGGCAGCTCTGATTAAATCCTTTGAGAGGTAAAACCTTTTGTAAGGTGGATCATCCACTAAAGAGGGCAAAATAAAAGTTCCTGGGATGTCCTTATTCTCTGAGGCCAACAAAGTAGTGATTAAATAATAACACCTGTAAAAGTCGGGTTTGGGCAGGGGATCACTGAAATACTCCGTGAAGCCTGCTCTGGCCCAAACGTGAGTTAGGTCCTGGGTGTTCTGTAGGTCTTCGAACTCTCTGGAGAAGAATTGGTATTTTCCCCACGTGCGGTCATCAAACGTCAAATTGGATTCAAATATAAAATCCGCGTCCGCTAAGGGTCCTGCAAGTCCCTGAAACCAGTGAGAGTTACGGTGTATCTTTTCTGTGTAGCCCATAGGTGGGTTGTCGATCGGCATGGGCCCTGGAAATCCTTGGAATTCTGGCGGTGGAGCAGTAGGGTGGGATTCTGCTCGTAACACATTGAGGGGCACTACAGCTACACTGGGGCCTGCTCCTGATGGTCCTGCGTCAGTTTGCATGATGACTGGTGCGCTAATGAGAAAGATCTGCTACAAAAGATTAACACATTAGCATGGAAATTAATTATGATCCCATTAAAGTGAGACCGCAATCCCTTTCCATAACTGATGCGTAACCCGTGTAGCTGAGTGCTGTGATGTGATGGATGCAATGCTTCTTGCAGCACTAGTGCAGGTCTCTAGACACCTACACGTTTCAGATCATGCATACATTCCTTGATGAGATGAGATTATGAGTGATGTGTGATGATGGTGGGTGAATTTATACAAGGTTCAAAGGTTAGTGATTTATTACAAGGTTGTATGTTAGTCGGGGGGGTCGTGTTGTTAGGCAATGGGTTAGGGGAAGACGGTTGGACACGCTTCGGTATCCATTTCCTAAGAGTCTTTGAGTGGGTGGTGGGTTTCTGCTGAGGGGCAAAAGGTAGTATCGGGTGTGGTGGTATTGAGGGATGGAAAGATTTGTGAGGGGTATATATTACATGGCTTAAGGTTTGAGCTATGATACATGGTTTGGGCACCCAAATCTGCGTGGGTGTGGGTCTATGGGTAAGGTATTTCTTGGCGATCCAAATTTGTCGAATGCTCGGACCTGCAGAAGAAGGTCGAGGGGATGGTGGATACTGATTATGTTTCTGCCCTGCCTTTTGCTTGTCGATCTCTGCTTGGTTGGAGTTCTTCGGTGCTTTTTGTCCTTTTGGCACCCATATTTGTCTAGTGCCGCTTCCTTTTGGTGGTCTAGACTTCTTTCCTTGTTGTGTCTTCTGATACTGCAGTCGGTCTGGGTTCCTTCGTCGTGGTTGACTCTGTTGTGGTTGAGGTTGAGAGGTCGGATGGACGCTCTGCTTTGGAAAAGAAGGGAGATCCAACACTTGCGTGACCTTCCCATTAGGAAGTGATTCGTTCTTTAACTTTAATCTAGGCCAGTCCGCAACAAGTTTGGAAGGATGAGCACCGTAGGGTGTCGTGCTCATGTGGCCGCTGATGCAACCCACCTGACCGCTGATTGTGTCCATCTGCCCTAGCGGTTGGGTAACTGTCCCTTCTAGTTTGCAGGAAGTCCCAGGGAAGATCTCCTGTCGTCCTTCTGATTGACAACTGTCTATAGCCAAGCCAGAGTGGGTTGGTGTAGACGTAGCGTGATTGAGCTGATCAAAGATCTTTCGGTCTTCCGTCGCATGTGTTTCATAGGGTCTAGGGTTACAACCGTCAAGCGGAATGCCGTTAGGGAAAGTCAAGCGGTATCACTCGCTTCTGCTCTAAGGTTCCAATCTGTAAGGAGCCTTGTCTAAGATTTAGGTCCACTGAGTGATCGTATAGCCAATCTTGGCCAAGGATTAGGGGTTCTATCAGGTCGTCATCATGGCACACTAGTAGTTTCGCCGTCATGGTCATATCCTTAATGAGGATAGGAAGGTCCACCTCACCCATGCAAGGGGTTTCCATGCCTCCTAAGCCTATGAGGTATGCCTCAATTGGCCGCATTTCTATTCCTGAATCCTTATAGTGGGACCATCTAATCGCACTAGTCGCAGCAACTGAGTCAATTAAAGCCCTGAGTTCTTGGCAAGGGTTGTCGTACTCTAGCCTAACTGTAATGAATGGTCTCCTGTCCACTATGCTAGGATGAGTGGTTGACTTTACTTGACACATGGCCATGGGATATCTGGGTGATGTCTCCAGATGGTTATAATGTTCTCTCCCTAGTCCTTGTCTTCTTAGCTTCATGCGCTTAATGCGTTCTATGGCTTCTGCCTGAGCTTCAGCTCGTATTCTATTTTCTTCCTCCTTACGCTTCTTTGCCAATGTGAGTCGTCTAAGCATATCCTCAGTAAGAGGTTCCTGATATAGCTTGACTCTACAGCCACTAATGTAATTAGGCATTATATCTCCTTCTAAGGTGGCTAACTGTACTGCTCCACTAGTCGAAAGTCTGTTAATGATCATAGGTCCATAACCTCGCTTTTCTAACTTCCGTGCGTGCTGTTTCAGCGTATACACTAGAACTAAATCTCCTTCTTTTAGGCCTTTATCTTTCACATGTGCATCAAAATATGCTTTCTGTCGCTTCTTCGCTGCGTATATTCCTGCTGCTGCTTTCAGCCTGGTTTCTCCTAATCGTTCCAAGTTCATTATTCTCGCTGATAATTCATGGCCGGTCCACTGATGTTCCTGTGCAACCTTAAGGGTCGGTATCAAGAAGTCCAAAGGAAGCACTGCATTCTGACCAAAAACCATCTGAAAGGGAGTTGCATTGAGTACGGTCTTGTAGGCCACTCGATATGCCCAAACAGCGTGGTGTAACTGTTTGTCCCAATCTGAACATTTGTTGTTCACGAGTTTCGTCAGTACGTTACAAAGTATCTTGTTAGTGCTTTCAGCCTGACCATTGGCCTGAGGATGATATGGTGCAGATTTCTTGTGAATCACCATAAAATCCTGTAACAAATATTCAATGACTTGGTTTAGAAAGTGAGTGCCTCGATCGCTCACTAACTCTATAGGCAATCCATATCTTGTAAAGACATTTTCAAATAAGAATTTTGCAGTCGTGTGAGCATCATTCTTTTTTGTGGCTTTTGCCTCTACCCATTTGGTTAGATAATCTGTGGCAACAATAATGTATTCTGCATGTGTACCTTTTGCAGGGGGGTTAATGGGTCCTACAAAGTCTATACCCCACTTAGAAAATGCACGTCCGCCCATCATGGGTTTCAATGGCATTTCATCTCTGCGAGTAGGAAACTGAGTTCTTTGGCACACCTCACATCTCTTTACATAGGTATGTGCATCCATGTGAAGAGTGGGCCACCATAATCCTGCAAAGAGAATGGCCTTGACTATCCTACCGGGTCCAAAATGACCTCCTGCAACACCTTGGTGTGCAGTCTCTAGTATGCTAAGATATTCGCTCTCATGAACACATTGTCTTAAATATCCATCTCGTCCTCTTTTGTATAGATTATCGCCAATAAGTGAATAGTCTTGAGCTTCCTGCTCTAGACTGCGTTGTCGAGCTAAGGTCATGCCTTGAGGGAATGTGTTCGTCCTCAAGTATGTCACTAAAGGTTCACTCCAGTCTGGTGTGAGAGACACATGATATAATGTAGCATGCTCTACTGGTGGTCTTTCACAACACACCTGACATTCTTTACACAACTTGTAGACATCTGCTTCCATAGAAGGCCAATATACTCCCAATCTCTGCAGAGTCTGTAATGTTCGATGTTTTGGATGATGTTGCTTTAGTGCACCTACGTGTGCTAATTGCAACCAATTCGCATGTTCTGATTCATCTACACAACAAGCAAGAATCTTTTGATTATCCTGTTTATATATGCTTCCTGCCATTATTTGGTACCTCTGAGACTTGGTAATCTCTCCTTCTCTGATCTTTATCCTAGGATTCTTGGGTCCATATGTGAGAATGGGGACTATAGGCTTAGCCCATTCTGGTGCTATCTCAAGGTTAAACAAGTATGCATCTGGTAATTCATCCGCTACTCCTTGAGGAGCTTCTCCTGAGGTTAATCTTGAGAGGTGGTCAGCTCTAAGATGTGTCTTTCCTTTCCTGACTACTACTTCAAAATCATACTCCATGAGTAATAGAAACCAACGTATTAGTCGTCCTGTGTTACATGGTTTGTTGACTAAGTACAATAGGGCTTGATGATCTGTAAAGAACTTGAATTTGTTGGCCAACAAGTAGTGCCTAAACTTCTTTACTGCGTAGATCATCCCTAATCCTTCTCGTTCCGTCGTGGTGTAATTTCTTTCTGCTGCGTTCAATTGTCTGCTCGCGTAAGCTATGGGGAGATCTATATTACCTTTATTCGTGGGTTGTGCTAACACACATCCTATGGCATAATTGGATGCATCCACATGTACATGAAATGGCTTACTCCAATCTGGGGTAGTCAATATAGGTGTTGAGCACAAACGTCGTTTAAGTTCATTGAATGAATTTTCACATTCATCTGTCCACTCAAAATTGGTCAAAAGAGAGTACAGAGGCTTGGCTATGATTGCATACATGTGTATGAATCTCCTATAATAACCGCAATGGCCCATAAATGCTTGTACCTCTTTCACATTAGTTGGTCTAGGTAATTCTGCAATTACCTTCACCTTTTCCTCGTCCGTAGAGATTCCATTTTTTGACACAATGTGTCCTAGAATTTTGCCTTGTCTGACCATGAAAACGCATTTTTCTGGGTTCAAACAAACCTGATATTCTCGACATTTGTCAAATATTTGTCTTAACTCTGGGATATGTGTCTGCCTCACATTTGAATGTGCACATAAGTCATCGACATAAACTTCCAAGCTCTTGCGTAAGAATTCCTTGAAAACATGACACATGAGTCGTTGGAAAGTGGCGGGTGCATTTGTTAAGCCAAATGGCATTACACGAAATGCAAATATGCCCCATTCTGTGGCAAAAGCCATCTTGTGTTGATCTTCTGGAGCAATGGCTACTTGGTTATAGCCTGAGAATCCATCAAGAAAGCTGTAAACTTCCTTGCCCGCAACTCTTTCCAATAGGTGTTCTGTGATAGGAAGAGGGTAACTGTCTCTAATCATGGCAGCATTAACTTTTTTAAGGTTAATACACACACGCAATTTTCCATTCTTCTTACAACCACAATGGGGGATACCCATTCGGTGTGCTCAATTTCGTAAATGAATCCTGCTTCTATCAAGCGATCTATCTCCTCTTTAATCTTCGCAGCGTAATTATCATTATACGTGTAAGGTTTCTGTTTTGTCGGTTTTGCATCTGGAGTCATAGGGATTCTATGAGAACATATATCTGGATCTACTCCTTTCAAATCTTTGTAACTCCAAGCAAAAACATCTCTATATTCGCGCAATAGGGCAACTAACAGTGGGGTGTCCATTGTTCTTCATTGATGGCTACATCCATGGTTGCTAGAATTTCCGCCCAACCATGGGGTTCAAACTCTTCGTCTGGAAATACTACCGGTGCGTAGGCTGGATCTTGAAGGGTTCGTGGATGTTGTTCTGCACCTAAGGTCCTTGCTTCTAATCGTTCTTCCTCTTGTTTGGCTACTTTACACATCCATAAATGGGTATCCTCATGCAACCAAGAAGGATCTGATTCTAATGAGTGCACGGATTCCGTCTCTACTGGTGTCTTATGGATGGTATTCCATTGTATTGGGGGTACATCTCGATGTGAATAGTCTTTAAGATTGACTTTGGTAGTCACTCCTAAATGTTGCAAGTACAAAGAATTAGTTCCCCAATCTTGTACAGCTTGCAACTGACGCATGAATGGTCGTCCCAATATCATCTCATAAGCACGATTTTTCGCAAAGTCACAAATGGCAAAGGTATGCTCAAATTCTACACCACAAGTGGTGAGAGATATGCCTTCTAGTAAGCCTAACGGTTTTTCTATGTGTCCATCAGCCATTTGTAGTTTCATCCTGGTGGGTCTGAGTGCTGGCTTACCCCAACGTTTCCATAAAGCGGTGGTAGCGATGGCTACTCCGGCTCCTGAATCTAAGATGGCTTTCGTGGTGTAGCCCTGATGGGTTATTGGAAGATATGTGTTACCTTCCTCTCCTTCGCTCACGTCTCCAATCTTTTCCACGGGTATCTCTGGTACCTTCTTATGTGATCCTATCTGAGAGGGTGTGGTAGCTAGCTCAGGGAATTGATTTGCTACGTGCTTCCACAATTCTGGTTTTACCTTTAACAGTTCCTCCAGAGTGAGATTACACTGTATTTTAGTGTTCTTGATCACTTCTGTGTTCCTAGGGATCACTGATTCTTCATTCCTCACTATTATCGTGGGTGCTCTCATACTAATAGACTTTGCTTCCCAAGGTCCTGTGAACTGAGGTAATTCTTGTAAAGAATTAGATTCAAATCCTGTGGGTTCACTCAGTTGTTCCACCTCTACATCATCATATATAGAGGGGATGTCTTGGGGAAATTGTTCCTGCAAGTCGTCTATTTCTTGAATAGGAGGATGAGTTCCTTGCTCTTTTCTCCATTTCTCTTCTTGTATTTCCCTCAAAAATTCGTGTGAGTACCTATGTATGGAAGACAAATTGTTTTGACTTTCTGTATTGGGTACTTGAGACAGGGATGGTGCATTCCTTTCCTGTGTCTCTGGGACAATAGGGTTCCTATGCTGATCCTTTTTCTCTTTGCTTTCTATCAAGTGTTCTAGCCTCTCCATTAGTCCTTGAAAGTGTAGTTCTGGTTTTGCCATGTTATTCCAATTAAGATATCTAGAGGCTTCAAACAAAGCTTGTGCTAACTCTACCATCTTCATGCAAAGTTTAGTTCTCTCAATTTCTAGATCAGCTCGAGGGTAGTTTTTACTCATTTCCGTGACTTGAGGTCCCTCTTTTATTCTAGCCTGATATGCACGAAACATCATGTTTAAATCTTCGGGTATGGGTTCCGCTAAAACTGATCCTGATTTTTGAGCTGGGTCTTCTTGATTCAATTCTTGTGAAGTCAATTCTTGTATTTTGGCTCTCGACTCTTTTAGACTTCCTTCCAACTCCGTTATCTTTTTACTCCACTTTCTCTTTATTCTTTCTCTAGAATCTTTCCAAGATTTCGTCTTTTTACTACTCCATTCTACAACTTCACTAGTTCCGGCTACTTTCTCTTGATTAAGTTGTTGGTTTTGTAAGAGCGCCTGGGCTCTGGTTATCGCTTGGATAGGCACGTATGTAGGGTTGGATCCATCTGCGTTGTTTACAATACCTATCACATTGATCGGTGTCACATTCGAAGCGTTAACTGGGTTCTTAGGACAATCTTTGATTATGTGCTCTTTGCCACAGTCGGCACAAAAGCCTTGGATGCTATAGTACTGTGATTGCCTTGCTATTGGGGGATGTGGACAATCCTTTATGAAGTGATCTCCTTGGCACCTAAAGCATGGTCCTCTAGGACCCTGTGGTCTCTGTTGTCTCAATTGGGGCCGTGGGTTTGGGTTTGTGTACATCACGTTGGTATAGTCTGGCTCCCAACTAGGTTCCATTGGTGGACTATCATAATGATATGTCTCCACATGTTCTGGTGACTCCGTGTAATAAGCGGGTGGACTAGTTACATGAGTAGAGTCAAAACTGTTTGAGTTCGGGTCACTTTCTGTGATCAAGGGTGAAGAAGGCACTAAGGCCCTACTTAGGTTCTCTTCCGCAGCAGCGTATTTGACTGAGATGACATTCGCTGGTGGGGGTGGCTGCTGAGCTAAGACGGGTTGAGGTCTCTGTTGAGCCTGGTATGGGTAGTTCTGGGGAGGCCTATAGTAATAAGGCTGAGCATTGTATTGGCCTTGATACCTACCTGGCTGCTGGTATGTTTGCGGGTAGTTCTGTCTCACGGTTTGTTTGTTGTATGGGCAGTCCTGAGCCGTATGATTCGTGTATCTTCTCTCAATTGTACAATATTGGCCACTAGGGTTGGCTTGAGGTTGAGGTGCATTGGGGCACACGTTTGCCAAATGATTTCCACCACAAGTGTAACAACGTACATTGGTTGGCAGCTTGGGTACCTGTTTACTAGAAACTCCTAGTTTTTGGGCCACTTTTTCTGCTAGGTCCTCTATCGAATTAGACAATTTTGTGGAGGCTAGAGAAGAACAGTCTGAGTCCTTATAGACCTTTGAGAGTTCTAATTCATCTCCTAGGTTGTCCTCGATGTCTATACATATTCTTACACACTCCTCTAGCGTTCTGGGTTCTTTTAGGTACACATAGGAGCGTAGTTTAGCGCTCAACAAGCCATCTAAAAACAAAGACACTTGCTTAGCTTGTGAGGGTAGCTCTTGCATTGGACATCGTTCAACATATTGTCTGAACCTACGTCCTGCCAGTCTAACTGTTTCCTGAGGGGTCTGTTTAAAGCTATGAATCAACGAAGACGTGTCATGTCTAATCCCACTTTTAGAGAATTCAGTGATGAATGACTCTAAAAAGTGATGGATGTCTCTAAATTGCCTTTGTTGCAAAGGTTGGAACCAAGTTAAAGCTGTATTCTTTAACGTTAGTCCAAATGCGTTGTACTGCGTGAACATGTCTTCAACTTGTTCTGCTCTTAGTACTTGCTTGAATTCTGCGACATGGTCATAGGGATCTCCTGTCCCATCAAAGTAATTCTTCATTGATTTTACTAACTGTGTGGGTCTCAATACTCTTGCATGTTCGCGTGGTCTAGGTAGAGGGAAATCATCTCTACCACCTAGTATTCCATGATCTCTTTGTCTCTCCGCTCTATTAGTGTTCGTGGTTGTTCTATCTCTCCCTATGGGGTGAGTGAAGCTTACTTCCGGTCTCTCGTTATTTCCTTCTCTTTGATTTCCATGGGCTGAGGATGTTCCTGCCCCTTGTTGACTTGTATTTATGTTCGTTCTAGATGGAGGGAATATCAATTCACCTCTCCATGTGTATGTGTTTTTAGCGCGCTCAGGCACCACGAAGACTCTTTCTGAAGTCTCATCCAGGTATACAACCTTTCCAGGTGTATCTGGGTCCTTGAATTCATAGATTGTAATGATGCCTATCTCACCAGGGTGTTCCTTTCTGTACCTCCAAAAGGCTTCATCTGTCTCTTTATTTACAAACAACTCGGTGCTCCTGTTATCTTGAGGGATCCACTCTGGGATGAGTACTCTTGTTAATACGGATTTCCCTCTTGGTGTTCTAGGTTCTTCTAACGGTTCTTTTCCTTGAAATTTCGCTTCCGTCTCTAATTGAATTGTGCCAAAATCATTAGTATCGTTTGGCTGCGTACTTAGAACGTACATGGTTCCTTCTTTGTCTATGTACGCGTCTCTCTCAAATTTCACCACTGGTCTTTCCAATCCAATGGGTTGATCAGGGTTGTGCAGTTGCACCACTTGCCTTTGCAAACCATCCTCATAGGTGTGAGCACCTAGTCGGTTGGTTCGGAGAAACTCTAATTGCGTTCTATAGGGTCCTTCTGGTTTTTCTAGGTATGCTACATGAGACCCTCCTTCTGGTTTGTCTGCGCTAAATGCCATTTCTGATTCGCTAGTATCTGAGCTCTCGTAGGGGTAATTACTATTCAATTGCTGAGCCCACGATCGTGCAGTAGTTCTTACACTTGCCTCTGATGATCTAAGGCTTCGTCGGTCCGACTTACCTATATGTCTCCCTGATCTAAGGTTCATTAATTTTCTTCCTTGCACACTCAGTCACACACTTAGACCGTCAATGGTTCTTTGTTATTAATTTCTTGATTCTTTTTAATTTTCTTTGGATTCTTGTCTTAATGCATGCGTCAGGAATTCGACTTTCCGTTATGATTTTGAGCTCTCGTTCCGTCAGACTTAGGTTCTTTCCTTTAGGTTTTCGTCACACACACCTTTACTTGTAGTCTTAAACTTGAAAGAATTAAGTATCTTGAACTTGAGGCGTTCCTATCGTCTTTAATCCACAACTACCGTTTAGCCTAAGCTAAGAATTGACTGAGGGGGTTGAGTAATCTTCCAACCTCGAGTCGGCTTTTCTGGTTGCTCTGATGCCCAAGAAGCCGCGCTTCCCAAGCTTTACTGTCTTCACTGCCTTACTTGCTTGCCTTTGATTGCCTTTGCTAGACCTGGAAAATTCCCATATTAGACCAATTCACAAGATGATCAAACACTTGAGTGTATACACCTTTTAAGTCCCTTCCCTTTTTGCCCAAATTTTCAATGTGTGCCCCCTGGCTTCCTAGTCCCAAACTAGGTGAACCTCAAAATAGCTTATCCAAAAATAGATGTATTCTTTATGAAAAAAACAGTTGAGGTCACGTAGTACTCGTCACGAGCTATTAAGCTCAAAAAACGGACTTCGGATGAAAAAGTTATACGCGTTCAGGCCCTGGGGGGTAAAAACTGACAATCAGGTTTTCCTTCAAATATGAGCTAAGGGGTCTCCTATGAGTCTAATGGTCCAAACATTTCTCAAAAATACCCCCAAAACTGGTCAAAAATTGGAGCCCAAAATTTGCGATGGGGGTGCACAATCGCGATGGTCTGGGACCGTCGCGATGGTCCAAGTGAACCGTCGCGATGGCGTGGAATTTGGACAATCGCGATGGCGCGAAAAGATGAACCGTCGCGATGGCCCGAAGTGAACGATCGCGATGGCGTGAAGATGAGCCGTCGCGATGGCCCGAAAAATGAACGATCGCGATGGCGTGAAAATGGACCGTCGCGATGGTCCGAAAAATGAACCGTCACGATGGCGTGGAAATGGACAATCGCGATGGTCCGAAAAATGAACCGTCGCGATGGCGTGATCAGGCGGACAATCGCGATGGCGCGGGTCAACGGTCAAAGGTGAACAATCGCGATGGTCCGAAGTGAACCGTCGCGATGGTCACAAGTGCGATGGCGTGAGCCAATCGCGATGGTCCGATTTTGGGCTGTCGCGATGGTCCGAAAAACGAACCGTCGCGATGGTCTATCATGACACGTGGCACTATCGTGGCGATGGCATGGGCCAATCGCGATGGTCCGGGGTCAGCTGAACAATCGCGATGGTCCAAGTGGACCGTCGCGATGGCTCAAGTGAACCGTCGCGATGGTCCGAGACCGTCACGATGGTCCGACCGAGCCGTCGCGATGGCGTGAGCCTATCGCGATGGTGCGACACAATCGCGATGGTCCGAGCCAATCGCGATGGTCCACCAAACTGATGATTTTTGAGATGCGCCTGTGGATTCGTAGATGCGCAAGGGTCGCCTACCTCGTGGTGTGGTCGCCTACCAAGAATTCCGAAAGTTGCAGACCATCGCGATGGTCCGCCACACTCGGCAGATCTTTGACAGAGAGTAAAATTTTACCTTTTCCAAGCTTTCCTGATGCACTGGAGCTCTGTACCTGCAAGAAAACTCAAGAAAACGCAAGCACACACAAGCACAAAAGTTCTCTCTCGCTCTCTCGCATGCACAAATGAGGGGAAATGAGGTGAATGGGTGGATATGGTGAATTTTCTGATTTTTTTGGAGATGAAGATGATGATGCGATGATGAAGATGGAGTATGGGGAAGGTGAAAAACACTAAAAACTAAGTAAAAACAACAAAAAAAACTGAAATTTTTACCTTCCAACGTCACTTCTTGCTATACTCTTACCATCACACATTCGTCCTAGACTCGATCCCCGGCAACGGCGCCAAATTTGGTGTTGCTCTAGCACAATGGTGAGAACCACGTTAAGAAGCTCCACCTCCTTAATGTCAATCCGTGGAAGAGGTAGGAGTGATATGAAGATCGTGAACGTGAGATGAAGTGAGAGTGAATGTGAGAAGCACAAAGATGCACACACACATACACACACACTACGAAGAGACAAGCAAGACACAATGGAAGGTGGGAAATTAGCTCTATTACTCAAGAACACTCTTACAAGTTCAAAATAGCTCTAAGCTCTTCTCTACTCAAACAAGCTAACCTCAAAAATGAGCTCTCTAGCTCTTTTTATAGTTTCTAGACTAGTTTTGACCGGTTTCACATCTAGTGACCGGCATAGTTAAAAAATAGGTCCTAGATGCTATTTGGAAGGGTAAACGATGTCTAAAAATAACGAAAATTGATACGAGCATTCTACCTAAGCTCCTCAAGCTCGAGGACTCCTCGGCTTGCACAAAATGGAGCTATGAATTACAAAATGGGGTTTTGTCTATATTACATATGTTACAAGAGTGATGAAAATCACTGTTGGATGTTTGAAGAGGTAATAAAAACATAATTGTTTGAAAAAATGATCCGACTGGCTCCCTGCTCCGTCTTTACATGCTTCCATGTTGTCTGTGCCTCTGACTGTGCCTCTGACTGCTTCCAACAAGCCATATCTTAAAAACCGAGAAGACGATTGAAGTAATTTCACTTAGAGCTCTTTGCACATGCTATATATTTCAGTTTATGATCATTTTCAATTCTTAAAGTGGTTTTTTGCAGGTCTAAAGAAGGATTAAAAATGCATTTTTTGACTAAATTTGCATTATTTTGGTAATCACCTGACCATGCTTTATGTTTTGGGAAGTGATCCGATGTTTTCAGACACTTCAAAGTTTGTATTATGATCTGAGGAGGAAGGTGCAGAGGTCTTGAAGATCGTCGAGAAGGATTGGATGCATGCAATTTCAATACTAAACCACTCAAGGACGTATGCTTTATGCTTCAGGCATTTTACTTTATGTTATGGCATGTTCTATATGTACATGCATAGATTGGATTGCATACATCAAATGTTGATCATTGTTTAAATTCTTAAAGTATGGATCAACAGGCGAGAAGTAAAGTTTTGATTGTTTGTAGGAAATATGATTGCAAGAACTATATGGTTATGCAACAAAGAGAATTGTTGCTAGCATTTGTTTTTATGTTTTTGCAGGTTATGGAGTCCATGTATGAGTTTATGGCTTGCATGCCATGGGCGTGTCAAGCCCTATGTTGTTGGGTGGTCTGTGTCCCACTGAGCTTATGGTAAATTTTTTTTGGGGATTCCATTTCCTGGGGAAATGTTGTCGAAATTTTTCCTATCGCATGGCGTTATATACGCACTTTCCTTTGAGTAAGAATGTTATGGCATGGTAACATGCCTTTCTGCAAACATCAATAAGACCTAGGCATGCTTGTAAGCATGTATTTGATGGACTTAGGACCATCTTTGTAGTATACATAAGGCAACTTCAGTAGCAATAGGATCCCTACACATAATCCTTATGGATTTAGACCATAGAATTGCTAAGGGAAGGAGCTACACCTTCACCCTTAGTAATGTGCACAAGCAATCCTATAGGTTTTAGGAAGTTGCATATAGGTGCGGGAGATACATATATGATACTCTCCAAACAAGTGAAGATTTACTTATCTTCACAAGAGTCTCACTGTATGATTAGGAGACTATGGGGTATTATTAGGAATACCCAATAAGTGATTAGTTTCACTCATTCACATCACTTGACCAAGTGGTGAAGCATTTTTGCTACACTACTAAGGAAACCAACTAGGTGGGATCACACAGATGGGTTTCATGAGATAGCATCGACGGGTGCTTATGTGATTTGAGTGATGGTTAGGAAGGCCACAGACATGGCACTAGCTCTATGACTTAGAGCATAGATCCCTTAGTAAGAAATAGTCGGGGTACCCAATACATATATGTATATTGGGATCTACATAAAGATACATAGGCTCGGTCTTGGTACCTAGGAACAAATTAGTTTGGAATAGAAAGGGATATCCATTATCACTTGTTGACTAGAACCAAACTATACTAGTTCAAGGATATGGGACTCATTTGAGTCCACTGATATGAGTTTATGATATGGGATTCCTTAGAGTCCACCTACATATTCCATTACATATATATGGAATATATATTTGGTTTAGTGTAGGTATGACACCGTGAATTGGAAGAAGTTTTCAGTGGTATGGGACAGTTCCCTTTGAGCACTCTTCTTCTATGGCCAGGGAGAAAAGGACTCATCATTCATGATGTTGTTAGACATGAGCTAAGGGCCTACCTCATACATCTGAATATACATGAGATGTGTGACCTTATAGGTTATAGAAGAGTGAATATGAGTGACTGAAAGAGGAAGGATCGGTGTGAAACTGATAATCAACAAACCCTCATCTAACCTTAGTCTATGGAAGACCCTTAGTCAGATACGTGTGTGAAAAGATCACATACTTAAAAAGTAGCAATGAATGCTAACAAGTTTGCTACCTGAAATCCTCAAACTCATGTGAACACACCTTCCCAAACACCTCATCCAAATATGCATAAATCATAAATGTACTGTTTCTCTTGTACCTATGCTGAATAGGACTCCTCCTAATATGAATGCTACTGCCTCCATAAAATTCAAGTAGTACCTGTGTGCATAAAGAGAATATGTACCTGAATACTTAACATAACATGTAAATCTTATGTTAAACACCATCCAATGTCTTTGAAGCAGCCCGACACCTTCTTGTAGAAGACAATCTTGAACTACAACATGTAGCCAGCCGATCCTCACCATCAAGCTGCTAATGACCAAGTCTTCTTGCCATGAACAAGAGATAACCTCCTCTCCATGAGCTAGAGTGTGAGCACACCCTTCATCTTCACCAAGAAGAATCATTAAGAAGAACTCCATAGCTGCTCCTCAACATGCTTCAAGTTAGCACCATGACTGCCCCACGTGCTAGAAGAAACATCACCTCTATTGAGGTCCAAGCTCCAAGCTTGTGTTGAATACTAGGTGAAGGATAATTAGAGAGTGACCCAACTTGTTCTTATATAGTATCTGTACAACTTTGAAAAGCACCTCCAATAAAGCAATCAATAAAGCCACGATCGCTAAGCGAAAAGAAAACACTCCGTCCGTCTTCTTCGCAATTGGGAAACGTTGTCCGAAGTTGTCCACCATGAGCTTTTAATAAAGTAAAAGCTATGCAAAAGTATTCACGAACTGCCAACTGCGCCCGCTGGGTTTTGAACCTTGGTGGGTGAACTATGATTACTTTACTTTAACCAAGGTGCCCATGCTGTTGCGTGTATAGGAATTAAAAGAATAATCTACAGATCCTGTAAATTCTAGGTAATCTTGTCCAATTGGGACATTGGATCTTGACCTTTTGACCATGGGATATTGTACTTATATGATATTGTTTCCAACAGATGTCATGTCTCACAAGATCAGAGGAGAGCTCTTAGTAGACATCTCCTTAGGATTGGGATTTATCCTTCATAGTTTAGGGAAGATTTGTTCTTCCAGTAGAAAATGTGATAGGTGATTTTATCACCATTGGTATCACATACTCATTTTGAGGTGATAGGTGATAGGTGATCTTATCACCATTTGTATCACATACTCAGGCAGGATAATTCCATTACTTAATTGGATTGCATAGATTCACTCACAGAAGATGGTTAGTAGATATAGTTCTTTAGTATGGATACACATGTGTTATGGTATCATGACATATCATTGCTGACCATTTTAGTAGAGGGCTTTGACCCTTATAAGGAATTTATTTTCTCCACTCTTCACTACATACACCTTCATTAGTCAGGGGAGATTTGTTCTCCATCTTCATAGGACTATGTGTAATGAGGGATTATGCATTAGTTATGGAAGAGAGGACTAAATAAATTCATGAGTTTCTCTTTTAAGGAAAGGAGAAAGTGGGAATCAGCTCAGAGATCCATGAGAGATCTCACTTTAGTTCAGTGGTCTCACTTTAGCTCCTACTCTTTGAGAGAGAAAGAAGGAAAGGAAAACATGATTTCTTCATAGGAGAAGAATAGAGTATGTTTTGCTTTAGACAGAAGAGGTGTTTGGGAAACATCTCTTAGTCTTTATTTCAGAAGGAATTCATTTACTCTACTTTTCAATGTAGTTTTCCTTCACATGGGAGTCTCTTTCTCTATTAGTTCTGAAGGAAAACATGGAGAACTTATGTACATGTTCTCAGTTATGAGCAGAGTAAATGGATTCAACTGAATCTCTTTTAAAGGGAAAGGGAAAGTGGAATAGGTTCCACTGCTAGAGCTCCTTTCCTTAGAAGATATTGAATAAAGAGAGAGAGAGAGAGAGGGAGTTTCACTTTCTCACTTTTAGGTTGTCTAGATAGAAGTGGCACTCTTCTATCAAAGACAAAAGGGAGATCAGTTAATCATGATGGTTAGATTGAGTCTCACTTGTAGACTTTAGAGAGAAGTAATTATGCTATTTCCAGTGATGGTGGTTGGCTAGATGAGATGATCTAGTTATTGACATTAGTGAGATTGGGAATAGAGATATGACTCTTCTCTTTAAGGTTTCTAGGAGATATGGAGATATCTAACCTATGGAGGTACCAAACTCTTAGTTGGTGGTACATCATGAGCATGATGTGTAAACATCAATTAGGAGGATGGGTACTTATGGATGATTTGAATCTCAACGGGAATGCTTTTTGCATTCATATGGCAAACTACAAGGAAGAGAATGTTTTAGAGTTTGCACTAGTGCCAATAGATGCTCTTCCAATAGAATTTAGTCCAATGGTAAAGGATGACAAACCACATATTTCTTGGTTGGTCGAATGTAGAGATTTCATTTTACTACCAAGAAATTCTTATGTATGAGCTAGATGATGGATTTGTATAGTTCACAAGGTAGTTTAGACAAAACTACTACTTGTGATTACACTCAAGGTTAGCAAGACCTAGATTGGTATGAGGGCAATTTATCATGAGTTTGAAGTCACTTTTTATGGGACTTTGTTCTATATTTCAAAGGATTCTATGATTTATTATCTCCACTATGGTATGGTCAAGCTTATAAGTTTGGCACTTTACACTTGCTTCTTATATTATTACTCCATAGAGTATACATCATACGGACTTAGGTCATTTGGATGATGTTGTATTTCATGGGAGTGATAGTTTGGAAAGTGCAGTGTATATGGGAGATAGTAGGCACCACTCAGATGGTTTCCCACATTTAAGATGATCTCATATGAGACTTCTTAAGGGGAAGGATATGGGGAAACAACATACAGAGATGACCATGTACATAGAGTACATGGGGTTTAGGGGAGTCCGAGCACTTTCTTCTATCATTACGGACATTTCATCTACATTTTTTAGGACGAAAATGCTTCTAAGGGGAAGGAAATGTCACATGATAATATTATGGGTAGAAGAATAAAAGGAAGAGGCTCTATTTAGAAAAGAGTCTCATTTTTATCTATGGGATTCTTGGACATGGCTGGGACATTCGAATGAGGCAATCTCTATGTGTTCCTTGTTGGCTCACGAGTGAAGCTGAAGCGTAAAATGAATGGCGTTGAGCATAAGATTTGGCATCCAGCATAAGACCTCATTAGGATTAGCACTAGACTGTCCACTTGTAAAGGGAGGCAGCAAAGTACCAAACATGTCTTTGGAGCTAACAATTGTCTCCTTAGTACATGAAAACAATGGCTGAATAGCATCTTCCACAAAAACAACATCACGGCTAACCCAAAATGCATTTATTCTATGGATGATATAGACGATAGCCTTTACTTTCAAAGCTCTACCCAACAAAAATACATTTTAATGCTTTATCATCCAATTTTTTGCGATGTTGTTCAAGAGCTAATGCATATGCTAGACAAACAAAAACACACAGATGAGCAATAGATGGCTTGCGATCATGCCAAGCCTCATATGGAGTGATAGATTGCAGCGCTTTAGTGGGACACCTGTTAAGTACATATGTTGCACACATAACAACCTCAAGCCAGAAACTATGTGGTAAGGCTTGATTCTTGACCATACACTTTGCAATCTCCTTGTGACCTATTCTTCCATTCAGCAACTCCATTCTGTTGAGGTTTATACGGCACTATACACTAGTGTTTTATCCCACATTCAGCCATAAATGCATTAAAATCAGAAGACATATCTTCCCCCCTCGATTAGAATGGAGGGTGCCCATTTTACATGCTGACAAATTTTCAGCCAAAACCAAAAACTCTTTGAAGCACATAAACACTTTGGACTTTTCTTTGAGTGGATATACCCATGCAAGCTTGGAAAAATCATCAATGAAATTCACGAAGTAAAGATAATTTCCAAAAGAGGGTGTCTGCATAGGACCACAGACATCGGTATGAACAAGCTACAATTTCTTAGTAGCCCAAACTGAACATCTTTTGGAAATGAAGAATGCTGCATTTTGCCCAAAATACAGCCTTCACATACATTTTTATCGGGTGCCTTAAGTTTGGGCAAAGAGGACACCATTTCAGATTTTTGCAGGCATAGCAAACTAGCAAAGTTCAGATAACCAAAGTGTGCATGCCAAAGCTTTGCATCTGACATAGCCTGAGAATCATCAACTGCACATGCCAAATCATTCACCAATTTTTCATAGTCTATGCGCTTATACAGCCCACGACATAAAATGCCAGAACCAATAATAACATCGCCATTTGACAGATCATGGATTGTACATCTATCATCAACAAATTTCACAACCAAGCCAATCTTGGCTAATGCAGAAACTGATAACAAATTCTTCTTGATCCGTCGCACAAATAGAGCATCTGACAAAGTGAAAGAACTACCATCAAGAGTAGTCAGAATGATCTTACCAACTCCCATGATAAAACAAGAGGATTTGTTGGCGCATGTGATAGTATTCCCTGTAGGGGCAGGCTCGAGTGAAGAGAAGAAACTGTGTTGTGAGGTAACATGTTTGGTCGCCCCACTATCAAAGTACCAAACATCTGAGTCTAGTGCAGACATGCACTGCTCATGAGAAGATGGGTCAAAACTGCAAACAATAGTAAACACCCATTCTTCATCCTGCACAAGGTTAGTAGACTCTATTTTTTGAGTAGAGGCCTCTACAACAACCATTCCAGCCTCTTTACCAGCCAATTTTGAACATTTCTTTACGATATGATCATTTCCTTTACAATACTTGCAAAAAAATTTCCACTTTTCTGATTTCTTTTCATCTTTGTCTTCCTTCTTTGAATGTGCAGCATTTGCAGATTTTTGCTTGCTAGTAGATGAGCTCCATTTGCCTTTGCCCTTTTGACTAGCTAGGAAAGCTTGATCTGCAACACGCATAATAGACCCATTCTGCCTAGACTGGTCTTCTTGCAATAGAACAGAAACTAACTCCTCAAAGAACAAGTCTTTTGGATTGCCTTTCATCATCAAACAAAGAGTAGAGGCAAAACTCTGATATGAATCAGGTAGACAATTCAGAATGGTTTGCACAAGTGAGCTATTTGGTATAACCTCATCAACAAAAATCAACTGGTCTTTCAAATCTTTGATCTTTGTCAAAAAATTGTCCCTAGAATCACCTTCATTCATGTGCTCACTCTCCAATTGTTTTCAGAGGTAAACAACATGAGCCTCATTCCTAGCCTGGTACAATGTGGTAAGTGTATCCCAAGCATCATTAGTTGTTCTAGAAGAGTGAATGTGAGGAATAATGGCACGTTTGATAGACAAAGCTATCAATGCATGTGCCTCGGCATCATTGCCATCCCAACAAATTTGCTCTACATTAGGTGCAGTAGAAACTGTAGCACGAACAAGAATATGTAGAATATCATCATCTTCGACACCTTCTACATCAGCTTTAGTACCTGCAGTTGTAATAGTTGCAGGTGTGATAGGACATTTCTCAACACCCTGCACAATGTTCCACAGTCCTTTTGCAACCAGTACATGTCACATCATATAAGCCCATAATGGGTAGTTGGTACCATCCAACTTATCCTCAACAGCCAACATACGAAATACATCACTGCTTTCAGCCATGGCCGGTGACTAAAATATCTTGATGCAGAAAATCGATTGTATCTCAAAAAGTTGAACAAAACTACCCAGACAAATTTTGCTAAACCTATAACAGACTTCGAAATGCTTATACTGGAGAGTGGTATATACCTTTGGCACAAAAAAACAAAATAGCCTACACATGCACTGCGATAGTGCATTCGGAGGCCGAAACGAGCTCAAATCATGATTTCAGTACCACAGAGCGAATATGTTTTGATCTCGGAAACACGCTAAGTATGCTCACCAAAATTCGTGCGATTTTGAGACTCCAACCAAAGAGGTGTCGACGATGCCCTAGATGAAGCGACAACCTGCTCAGATACCAATTGTTGGAGTTAGACGTCTACAAAAGCATGCAAACAACACAAGGAAGAAGAAGAAGCTTGGAGCACAACACACAATACTGAATGTATTACCACTAGAATGTACAAAGATAAGTAGCTTGCTAGGGCAATAGGCGTATATACAAGCCGGGGGAAAAAAACCTCCTAAAGAGGGAAAAAAGTGTCCCGGCAGTCCTAGAGTGTTAAAGAAACAAATTTGATGAGTTTTGATGAACCATATTGAGAGAAATAATCTTAGCAATATAGGGGTGTCATCCCGACATTTTAGGAATTATCTGCTAGAATACATAGGTGACTTCAAATGAATGTTACTCATAGAATAATGAACCAATGATGATGAAAATTAATATAATGCAAAAAGACTTATCAAGTCAGCTACACCAATTCAAATTGCATCAGAAGATTAAATATGGAGAGAGAAATCAATAATTGAAATTGACTGAAAATGTGAACATAGACCTGTAGCAGTAGATGAGGGGAACTCCAAGATGTAGCTTGAAAATCAATATGTATTGCACATATGGTACATGATATAGATGGGAATGAAGCTTGATAATGATGAGCACAATATGTTCTTTGCAAATAACAATGTAGCTCAAAATGATCTGCTCTAACCCGTGACTACACATATGTGTATATATAGGAGTTTTTCTAATTCAAAACTTGGAGGGATCATACCTAAAGGTTCCCTCAAGTTTGGGGAATCTCTTGCTAATCAATCTCTCCTAACTTTGGCTCATGATTCATGCCTAACAAGGCCACTACTTTCCCTTGACATTTACTTTTGATTTAGTTACTTTTCAAGTAATAATTATTACAAGAGTTTGTTTCAATGGCTTCTGTCATTGAGTATACATAACCAATGCTTTACACTAATAAGTGATCAAGCACTAGGCTTGGATGAAATACACCAACAAGAGGCATTGAATTTGATGAGACCTTGGAATGAAAACCGTTAATTTCACATGTGCACTTGTAGCTCATCATGGTTGGAACAATTGGACATGAAAATTGCATTTTTGAATGATGAATTACATGAATAAGTATATGTATTTCAGACCTCTTGGTTTTGTGTGGAAAGGGCATGAAAACAAACTGTGTAGGTTGAAAAAGGCATTATATGGGTTGAACCACGCACCACATGCTTGGAATGAAAAGATACATGCCTACTTGATTGCACATGGTTTTGAGAGCACCCCAACTATGGAGAGCACCTTATATGTTAAGTGTGCAGATGATGTACTTCTGATAATTGTTGTGAATAGTAATGACATGTTGTTCACTAGTCCTGATGAGAAGCATATTGCTAAATTTAAGGTTGATTTGCATGCCTCTTTTGATATGTAAGATTTGGGGGACTTACATCATTATTTGGCCATTGTGTTTGTACAAGTTGGTGGGGGAATAGCATTATGTCAAATAAAATATATTGACACATTATCATAGCATTTTGGCCTTGAAGATTGCACACCTATTGCCACTCCTATGCATGACATTGGAGATGCATTTAATGTTGTTCTCTATTAGCACGCTATTGGATGCTTGATTTACTTATGCATAGCTTAGCTTCATATTCAGTTTGCTATCTCTCATATGAGCATGTTTATGCATTGGAAAGATGTCAAGAACTTGTAGGGGGTTAAGTGCATCTTTCACTACTTGAGTGGTTCCCAAGTGCTTGGATTATTTTATCCCAAGGGGGACCATTATTGCCACATCTACATGCATTTTCTTAATCAAACTAGGTTGATTTCTATGGCACTCGTGTGTCCATTGATGGTTTTTGTTTCATGCTTGGTAGCTCACGCATATCTTGGTTGAGCAAGAAGTAGCCTATTGTGGCCAATATTATTTGTGAGGCTGAGTATAGGGCATCTTTCACAATGGCTATTGAGTATGCATGCCTCAAACACTTTTAGGTTGGTGTGGATGTTGGTTAGTCTTTTGCCACCACTATCTTCACTGATGGTCAGAGTGCATTGGTAGTTATGAGAAACCCTATGTTCCATGCTTGCACAAAGCACATTGAGGTGCATTATCATTCTTTCCAGGAGAGTTTCTTTGCTGGAGATTTCAGTTTGGCATATGTGTCCACACAAGGTAACATTGCAGACCTTTTCACAAAGGCTCTGCCTAGGGAGAAGTTCTCACAAAGCTTTGGGCTTACTTCCTTTTGTGGGTTGATCTCTTTCCACATAGATTGGCACTTCCTTATACATGCGTGCCAGATCTATGTTCAATGCATCACTCCTAAGGGAAATTATTGATATATTTTGGTAGTGAGTGTGTGAGCACATCTAGGACCATCGGGGCACCTTTTCCCTCTTTAGGATTTTGTTAAACACGGCTTGTATATATGCCTATAACCCTAATGACTTACTTATCTTTTGTACATTCACTTGATAATTCATTCAGTGTTGTGTTGTGATCCAAGGTTCTTCTTATTCCTTGTGCTCTTCTTGTGGTTCTACAGACATTTAACTCACCTTGTGCTCCATGCTCACACAAAGCACATTGAGGTGCACTATCATTATGTCAAGGAGAGGTTCTATAATGGAGAGATCAGTTTGGCATTTGTGACCCACATACTGCAGACATTTAACTCACCCTATGTGCCATGCTCAGACAAAGCACATTGAGGTGCACTATCATTATGTTAGGGAGAGGTTATATAATGGAGAGATTAGTTTGGCATATGTGACCCACATAGGATAACATTGCAGATCTTTTCACAAAGTCTCTTCCTAGGAAGAAGTTTGAATCTTTTTGCAAATCTTTGGGCTTACTTCCTTTTGTGGATTAATCTCTTTCCACATAGCTTGGCACTTCCTTATACATGAGTGCCAGATCCTTTTTTGTTGAAGAATCACTCACAAATTTGATATACAGAAAGACATAAAGACGAAGAAAGACAAAGAGAAGCAGAAACAAAGCATTCAGAAAAACAAGCCTTAGTGAAGGGAAAAATTCACGACTGTAATATACAGTGTAGAAAACTTCCAGAAGTACGAGTTTTGAATCTCGGATTAAATGTGTATATATAGAGGAGAGCTATCAGAGTTTTGCTAAGAGAGCGAGAAGCGCATACAGAAGAGCAAGGATAGAAACCTTAGAATAGTGATATAGAAGACGCCAGAGATTGCGTATGTAGAGATGAATAATAGAACCTGAACAGTCAGGTATTCATCTGAGAGAGATGGTAAGGAATAACTACTCAGAGTAGGAGAGTTTTCCATAGCTATGAGCAAAGTGAGGCCAAGCTATTTTGTACACATCTTCTCTAATAGAAAACACATGTTCATGTGAAAGTTAAGTGCATTCTTCATATGTGAAGAAATCTGAGTAATTTCATGTTACTGTGAAAGTTAGTTAACAGTTACAGTTTTCTCAGTAAAGTTTTTCCGGTACATCTATAAGTTAGATCTCGCAACATAGTGTAAAGTTTTTCATGAGGGATAGCTCATCTTGAAGCCAGTAGTCTCAACTATAAGTTGATCAAAAGACTTCTGCGAAATGGGACATGTACACAGTACAAAGTCTGACCGTAAAAGACATCCAGAACTCGTGAAGTTTTTTCTCAAACTTCAGAAAGAGTTCGTTCAGTGAAGGAAGCTCAAGTATTACTTCCTTACTTCAATTACAAACGTTTGATGTAATTACAAACAGAATTGCAGTTGATTCCGGGTAAGATTCCGGTGCAATTACGGTGACAGTCCGGTGTAGTTCCAGTGAAATTACGATGAGTTCAAAACACAGTTTTGACACAGTTAGGTGACGGAAAGATTATTTAATTGTAAGCAAACACAATAGTGTAAAGTTTGAAGTAAATCAGTTCAGAATTAAAGCTTGAAAGAAACGCGAAGCTTTCTGTAAAGTGAATTTTCAGTTACAGAAAAGTTGTTGACCTACTGATGATTATAGAGGTGTTCTAATATCACTCTACTTAGTTCTAGTTGAGGCATGGCAATTTTCCGCAGTCTTGTTAAGTGAACAAGCTTTTGCCATGACATCATATATCCTCAACAAGTGGTATCAGAGCTTAAGGTTCTGAAGAGAAGAAAAGGGTCTCAAGAGTAAATGAAAGTGAAGATACAAGAGAATTCAAAGAATTTTCACAAGAAAGGTGAAAGCTGAGATGATCAACAACAAACGGCGTCAAGAAACATTTCAAAGTCATTCTCAAGGGTAAAGGTTTGTAAAAGGTAAAACCTTTTAACATTACACTCACCGGAAGTAATAGAAACAAGAAGATTATGGTAGATCATATCTCTATTGACAAATTGGACAGAGATAATTATCCCGCATGGGTAATGCGCATGGAAGCCTTACTTATGAGTAAGGACTTAATGATATATGTGATAGGAGAAGAAAAGAAGCCAACTTTCGAAGACGACAGTCAACCAAAGAAAGAAGAGTTAGAAGCCTTGAAGCTGTGGCCGAAGAAAGATGCAACGGTCAGAGCTTACATCTACAATACCGTTACAGATCATCTACTACCGCACATTAGAGGTCTAGAGAAAGCAGAAGACATATGGAGTGCATTGGAAGATCATTTCCAAAATACGATGAAAGCTAGGAAGGCTAGCTTATGGTCAGAGTTTACAATGTTCAAGAAAAAGAAAAGTCAAAGCATTAGTGATTATGTCACTAAGATGAAAGACTTGGCGGACAATCTTGGATCTATTGATGAAGATATCGAAGATCACAGGTTGATAGCACAAGTGCTTGCAGGATTGAGAGGAGATGGAAGGTGGAAACCGTTCGTACTCTCAACTAAACTTTCTTTAAATCACTTTGTACTAGATTTAAATCAATTGCTTGGACTAATGTTAACGTTTGAGCAAGATTTAAAGATAGATGGTGATAAAGGACATAGTTCGGCTATGTATGCAAAGAATAAGAAGAAAGGTGATAAAGGTAAAGAAAAAGATGAAGAAGAGATGTCTACTCAAACAAATTATGCAAGAGGAAGAGGTAACGTAAGAAGTAAAAGTAAAGGTAAAGGAAGAGGTAATCAGACTAACAATAAGAAGACTTGTTGGATCTGTGGATTAAGCAATCATTTGGCTCATGATTGCTGGCATAATTCTCAAGGATCAAGTCAAAATCAAAACAACAACAGTAGAGGCAGAAGCGGAAGATATCAAAGAGGAAGACAAAGCCAAAGAGGCGGATATGGTAGAGGTGGAATAAGAAGTTGGGGACAGAATCAGTCTCACAACACTACCTACTACAACTATGCGAATGATACGCAGAATGACAGTCATACGACGTTGATGATGAACTCGATAAGTATGTCAGAGAATGAAGACCTCAAGGTATTCTATATTGACTCTAGTTGTTCAAATCATTTGTCAGGAAATATAGAATTGTTATCAGAACTTGAAGGAGGTATTTCAAATCATACAATACAAACAAGTGATAACACAAAACATAATGTAAGGTCAATTGGAAAAGTAAAGTGGAAGAACGGAGCTGACCTACTAACAAATGTTTTGTATGTTCCAACAATCCCTAAGAATCTGATAAGTGTAGGACAGATAGTAGAAAAAGGTTTTCAAGTCAGGTTTACAAATGAAGGAGTATTTGTTGAAGATGCAGAGAATGGATACAATCAAATTGTCCATGGTAAAAAGGAAGGTAGACTTTTTACTCTTAAAGTACAAGGGAATGTTGGTCAAGCCTTGATTACACATGGTGATGAGGTATTTACAGAGTTAGACCTCTGGCATAAGAGGTTATGACATTTTAATGAAACAGGAATCAAAACTATGGTGGAGAAACAAACCATGAGAGGATTACCAAATATGAAGAATCAACATATGATTCACAAGTGTGAAGCCTGTCAGATGGGAAAAGCCCACAAGTTACCATTTCAGAAGAAAGGGTACAAATACGATGATGTGTTAGAGCTCGTACATACAGATGTATGGGGACCGACAAAAGAAGGATCTATCAGCGGATCAAGGTATTATGTTCTTTTTATTGATGATGCAACAAGATGGATAACTCTTTATTTTTTGAAAGAGAAGTCAGAAGTATTTGAAGCTTTCAGGCATTTTTTCATGCATATGCTGAAAGACTTACAGGACAGAAACTCAAAAGACTAAGGTTTGATGGAGGAGGAGAATATTTTTCTCGAGAGTTCAATGATTATCTATGGAATGCAGGTATCAAAAGAGAAATAACTTGCAGGTATACACCGCAACAGAATGGAGTAGTAGAAAGAAGAAACCAAACTCTACTTGAGTTTGCAAGAGCAATGCTAAAGGAGAAAAACTCTCCAAACTATCTTTGGGCTAAGGCTGTAAATACAGCAACATATCTGGTAAATAGATTACCATGTACAGCTTTAAATGGGATGACCCCTTATGAAGCTTGGTGGGGCAAGAAACCAACACTTGATCATTGTAAGATCAACATTGGGTTGCAGGACAAAGAGTTTTTAGATATATCAAAAGAACTATAAAAGAAGGATTATATTATTCTTTTATGTCAGATATAAAGCTGAGAGCATACAGTGACTCAGACTCGGCAGGAAGTCAAGATGACAGAAGGTCAACACATGGGTATATGATATACCTAGGAGATAAGCTTGTAAGCTGGTGTTCAAAGAAGCAACACACAGTGGCTTTATCATCAACAGAAGCAGAATATAAAGGACTTGTGGAAGCAGCTAAAGAAGTGATATGGATGCAGACCTTGTTCAAAAGCATGGGTATTGATCAAGGTATACCTATCATACATGGAGACAATATGAGTTCATTGTATCTTGCAGCAAATCCAGTATTTCATGCAAGAACAAAACACATAGAAATTCAATATCATTTCCTGAGGGAAAAGGTAATGGAGAAGGATATTGAAATAGTATTCACTCCTACAAAAGATCAGATAGCAGATATTCTGACAAAGAGCTTGGATGGAGTAAAGACAAGAATATTCAAAGAAATGGCAGGTATAAAAGAAAAGAAGAATGTATGAAAGATCAGAGATTGCAAATTAGTGATTGAGGGGGAGCTGTTGAAGAATCACTCACAAATTTGACATATAGAAAGACATAAAGACGAAGAAAGACAAAGAGAAGCAGAAACAAAGCATTCAGAAAAACAAGCCTTAGTGAAGGGACAAATTCAGGACTGTAATATACAGTGTAGAAAACTTCCAGAAGTACGAGTTTTGAATCCGGATTAAAATGTATATATAGAGGAGAGCTATCGGAGTTTTGCTAAGAGAGCGAGAAGCGCATACAGAAGAGCTGAGATAGAAAGCTTAGAATAGTGATATAGAAGACGCCAGAGATTGCGTATGTAGAGATGAATAATAGAACCTGAATAGTCGGGTATTCATCTGAGAGAGATGGTAAGGAATAACTACTCAGAGTAGGAGAGTTTTCCATAGCTATGAGCAAAGTGAGGCCAAGCTATTTTGTACACATCTTCTCTAATAGAAAACACATGTTCATGTGGAAGTTAAGCGCATTCTTCATATGTGAAGAAATCTGAGTAATTTCATGTTATTGTGAAAGTTAGTTAACAATTACAGTTTTCTCAGTAAAGTTTTTCCAGTACATCTACAAGTTAGATCTCGCAACATAGTGTAAAGTTTTTCATGAGGGATAGCTCATCTTGAATCCAGTAGTCTCAACTATAAGTCGATCAAAAGACTTCTGTGAAACGGGACATGTACACAGTACAAAGTCTGACCGTAAAAGACATCCAGAACTAGTTAAGTTTTTTCTCAAACTTCAGAAAGAGTTTGTTCAGTGAAGGAAGCTCAGGTATTACTTCCTTACTTCAATTACAAATGTTTGAAGTGATTACAAACAGAATTGCAGTTGATTCCGGTAAGATTCTAGTGCAATTATGATGATAGTCCAGTAATAGTCCGGTGTAGTTCCGGTGAAATTACGGTGAGTTCAAAACACAGTTTTGACACAGTTAAGTGACGGAAAGATTATTTAACTGTAAGCAAACACAGTAGTGTAAAGTTTGAAGTAAATGAATTCAGAATTAAAGCTTGAAGGAAACGCGAAGCTTTCTGTAAAGTGAATTTTCGGTTACAGAAAAGTTGTTGAGCTACTGATGATTATAGAGGTGTTCTAATATCACTCTAGCTTAGTTCTAGTTGAGGCGTGGCAATTTTCCACAGTCTTGTTAAATGAACAAGCTTTTGCCGCGACATCATATATCCTCAACATTTTTCACTCCATCACTCCAAGGGGGATTTTTTGGTATATTTCAATAGTGATATGTGCGAACACACTTAGGACCATTGGGATGTTATACCACTTGGTAATTCATTTAGTGTTGTGTTGTGCTCCAAGCTTCTTCTTCCTTGTGTTGTTTGTGTGCCTCCACACACATCAAACTCCAATAGTGCCTACCACATCCTTCAACATATTTTGTTTACGATCATATGGTGGATGTAGAGCGGCCTAGAGGGTTGCATATCATAAGATTTTCTAGACTATAAGGTTGAGTGACATTCTCCTTTTATTAACAATTGCATTTATGTGTATATGAATATATATATATATATATATATATATATATATATATATATATATATATATAAGGGTGTGTGTATGTATGTGCATATATGTATGCATATATGTATATATATACATATATACACATACATACACACACCCTTATATATATATATATATATATATATATATATATATATATATATATATATATATATATATATATATAAGGGTGTGTGTATGTATGTGTATATATGTATGCATTTATGTATGCATATATGTATATATGTATGTATGTATTTATGCATGCATGTATGTATGTATGTATGTTTGTTTGTTTGTATGTATGTGTGCATGTATATATGTATGTATGCATGCATGTATGTATGTACATATGTATGTGTGTGTAGATATAGGTATAAATATAGAAAAAGCAAATGGTGGACTTGGTTGACCCGAGTCCACCAAGTCAATGGACCACCTTGGGAAAACTAAGGTCAAGTATGGCTTGGTACATCTTAGATCAACCCAAAAGTCCTTTTGAATTCACTACATCAAAAACTTATGTTCAAAGTTGTGATGTATATCAATGAACTAATTATCCAATGTGACAAGATGACATTCATCTAAGACCAATGATCCATGCAAGATCTTTCTCTAAATGGGAAATAGACTTCATTGGACCCATTAATCCCCTAGCAAGAGGATCTCATGCAAAGTACATCGTAGCAAAAATTGACTACTTAACGAAATGGGTTAAAGTCAAAGCCACTAGAAAAAATGAGGCCCAAACCACTGCAAAGTTCTTATTTGAAAATATTTCCACTAGATTTAGACTACCAATCGAGATCGTAAGTGATGGAGGTACGCACTTCATCAATGAAGTCATTGAGTCACTGATGAATGAGTTTCTAGTGATTCACAAAAGATCTACACCCTATCACCCACAAGCAAATGGACAAATTGAGAGATCAAATAAATTATTATGCATGGTTCTTACTAAAATAGTCAACAATATTAGATCTAACTAAGATAAACAATTGCATCATGCAATTTGGGCATTCCATGTAGCTTATAAATCATTATTGGAACTACACCCTTTAATCTAGTTTATGGCCGAAATGCAACATTACCAATCGAATTCTTGATTCCTAGTTTATGTGTAGCACAAAAATATGAATGGACAAGACATGAGCTTTCCAACGGATTGGATCAAATTGACAAATTCATGAAACTAGATTAGAAGCAGTAGTAGGCATTTATGCTGCTAAGTGGAGACAACATGCTTATTATGATGCTCACATCAAAGACAAAGGTCTAAGAGTGAAAGACTTAGTGCTCATTTACACTTTGAAACAACATGCAAAAAAAGCTACAACAAAGAGGATATGGTCGTTTGATCATAAATGGTATCTCCTCAGGTGTGGCTATTAACCTAGCTACATTAGATGGAGACATACTATCCAACTACATAAGTGGTTGGAGAGTTAAAAAATGCATGGAACCCTTGATGCAGCAAATGTTGACTAGACTCTTACGAGCTCATAAATAGAAAGAGGAAAGAAGAGAGAATAAGAGAAGAAGCGCAACTAGAAGTGCTAGAAAGAATTAGAAAACCTAAAGAATGGATAACAGGATGTGATGAGAATACTTATGAGGTGAGGAACCCATTCCCATGGCAAATTATCATGCCACATATATGAAACCCCTAGGAAGCCAAGTAGGAAAACCTTATTTAAACTTAGGGATTGGAGAGGAAGAATGCCAACTAATAGACTATTTAATTGACATAGACACAGCAGTACACAATGTACACGCTTCTCTGGTCAAAAAATTAAAAATGTCTCTCAATCCTACTAAGGCTTATATGGTAGGAATTCGAGGTAATATCATTGAATGACTAGGAGAAGTAACCTTATCCTTGCATTTTTGGAATAACATTATGCAAGAAAGACTTTTAGTCAATAAAGACTCCGATCTACTAGAAGAACTAATTCTAGGATAAGATTGGATTTATGAACATGAGGCCACAATACATTTGGCATAAGGATACATATCAGCCAAGGTAGGACATAGAGAAGTCTTTAGCCTCCTAGATGAGAAACCACTAAAGGATATGGACTCAAAAAATCTTAATCTACCAAATCTACTTATGCATGACTTAGAATCCCAACCCAACTCTTTGTCTATGGATTCTATTCTTCAACCTAAATTACATGTCAATGAAGCTTCTTGTTCTACTATGTATGATCAGCCAAACCCAACTTCTCAAAAGATCATATTAGAGAGCCTTAATGAGTTCATTCATTATAGAGAGGAATGTAAGAAATTGTCAGCAAGTCCCAACACAAGGAAGACATGGACAGAAACCAAACAGGAAAATCAAGCTGATATGGATTCACAAGGACCAACTTCAAGAGTATAAATGCAAACAATATTAAGCACAATCGAGAAACCCTAGATGAAGAAGGTCAATAAAAGAAGCCAGGGTGCAAAAAATCAACTCGATAATAATTCGAGTATAGCTAGCCAAAAAACTCATTAAAGCTCAAAGACAATAGAAGCAAATTTGGATACCAGCGAAGACATTAGAAAAAACCAAGGAAGACATCAGAGCATTAGCTAAGGAGATCAATTGACAACTACAAACTACTAAGAAATATCAAGAAAATCAAAGACCACCACAGTCAAAGAAACCAAAGAAGCCATGCATGCAAGGAAAATATCCATGGTAGATAAAAAAAAAGGATGTAATACCAGAAGTGTGCCAAACAACATTGAAGAAAGATCAATATAAAGCTACAAAGACACATCAAATATGAAGACCAAAGGAAGCACCAACAAAAAAAATGAAGGAGAAGAAGTGTTAGAATTACACTAATGATGAGTTGAATGCACATAGAGTATGCGCAATAGGGCCACACTACAAGGTCTCGCATTCAGTACATGGCTTCTTTAAACTATTTAATGTTGCACATTTCCTTCAATGGAAATAGATCTTCATTTGTACTATAGTAGTATAAGGTTTCTACTAACTATAACTAACTTTATACTTTGGCTACGACTAACCATTTTGTTTTTCTTTTTAGAAAATAAAAAATAAAAAATATATATCTCCAGGTATCATGATTCTCTCAACTATAGTGAGAGAGTAATCACTTAAAGGATGGATGTTTGATGCATGAACACAGTGGAAAATAAACGTTTTTCATACTCACCCATATTGATCAAATATTGGGTTTAAGTTCAGATGGCTTTGGAAGATCCAAAGATAACCCAACCAATGGAAGTTTATGAATTTCCTTTGGAGTGGGTTGTTAAAGCAAGAGGTCACTAGTTTTGGGAGGACCCAGTTATTGAGCACATCTTCTTAATCACCATCAAAAGCTTACTTGAAGCTCCCAATCTACAATCCTAATTTTGAAAGATGTATGCAAGTAATGAATACATTGCATCCTGCAATAGATAAACACCAGTGTTGGAAGCAAAAAGTCATGGATTTATAATGCAATTGGAAAACCATCCACTTCACACATGAATTAATCAAGAAAGCCTTTGGATGGATTAAAGATGCCATTATAGATATAAAACATTAGATCCATGAAGCAAAGAATCACACCTTTCTAGAAATGGATATTGAGGAAGAAGTGTGCTTAGTGCACCAGCATTTCTACTTCCCAAACATGCATAGATACACATCACCACAATAGATAGTAGTCCAACTACTATATTATGCAATAAAATAGATTTGCAATAAGATCAACCTTACTTTTTATGTCCAAGCAAGGTTTTTCAAAGCTAAAAAACAATGGGGAATCATAAAGTTCTTAAATGGTAGCACTGCCTTGACAATTTTGATATATCATGCATTGAATATCCAAGAATACTTAAGGGAAATGTTATCTACTCTAGAAATCACTCAATAAAAAATGAGAGGTTCCAAAATAACAAGAGACTTTGAGGAGAGAGCTACCACTCTTTCTTGCCAAAGGGATCCATACAGTGTCAAAGTCAACTCTAGCTCAACCACCTCTAATCACAGAATCTCAGTTGAAAGAAGCGCTCCAAGCTACACACATATATTGAAGGGCAAGTAAACCTCACTGTCCAAGGACACCATTATAGATAGATGAGCGAGACTAAGGGAAAGAAAGAAACAAGAAAGAGGCTATCTAAAATGAGTTGCTATAAGGAATTGGGCCTAGAAAATTTGAGATTAGGAACTAATGATAAGGATGATCAATCAATGATAAATGTTGATCTTAACACTGACATCCATGTTGATGGTTGCTCGGATGAATTAGAAAAAATGGTGGATTAACAAGAAGTGGTGAGTAAGCCACAAGAAGAGGAGAAAAAAATATTGATGAAGAAGTCCTACAAACACTACTACCTGATAAAATCTTCACACTTCAAATCAATGATGCAACAAAGTTGCAGTTTTGAGAAGTGAGATTAATAGGTGTCAAATCTTTGGTCCACCCCAAAGGAGAAGCATAAATAGAAACAAAAACACAAGTAGAAGCACCCATCATTCCCATAAGGGTATTATCAAAGCAATCACCAATGAATGTGCATCATGTAGGTAGCAATTCTAAAGCTATCCAGAGGCTAAGCCACATATTCAATTACAAGTATGGCAGTTATTTAATGAAAGAATGCATAGGGTCAAAGGAAAAGGCATACTTATTGGGGAGACCCTAATTATCCCCCAAACATGACTGAATGTGAATGTGGTAGAGCTTAAACCGATAGTTAAACATATGATTCAAAGTCCCATGGACATATTAGAACAATTATTGAAGGCTGACAAAGAATATGAGAAAGATCATGTGGAGAGAAATCAATATAAAGCATTAAGTGAGAATTTGCAAACCTGGTGCCAAAGACTCAAAAAGAGCTTGAGGAGATGAAAGAAGAATTATTAGTAGCAATTGGAAAAATTGAGATAATAAACAATGAAAATATTGCTTTGAGGACTAAAGGCAACACAATGAAGCAAGATTATGAGAGTGTGCAACAAGAGAATATTGATCTTCAAAAGAAATATGATCAATGTGAAGTGGAAAAGTCACATCTCTCAACTAGAATCTAAACTTTGGAAACGCAAATAAATGGATATATGGAGATGTGGATTCATTGTGGAGCAAAAACAAAGATTTGATGACAGCATTGACTGAAAAATCAAAGACTATGCATGGATAGAGATCAGATCATTGCACACCTATAGGCTAAACTACTGAAAATTTAGAAAGCCAAAGAGGCTCAACCAGAAAACATGGGGACACAAGTAGTGCAAGAAACCACTCTAACTACTAAGGAGATTGAGGTATGTCCTCTATCCCCCCCATATTTCCATGTCCTATGCAAGATCAAAATGAAAGAGACCTTGATGAAATTCCAATGTTGTACACTATAGAGCTAGACTAGAGAGTAAGATCATTACTGTTGTCTTATATGACACAAAATTTTGAAGATGCAGTTGTACATGTAATGAAGGAAGCCAAAATAAAAAGCAATGATTTTGATTGAATAATACTGCCTTGTAATCTACCATATCAAACAGATAGATATATCAATAAAATACCCAGCATGATGTGGAGCAAGGCTTGAATTTTAAAGCCACTACTTTCAATCACACACAAGAAGAGTTTGACGCGGCCGATCCTATCATGAGGAAAAGGGTTTTGGAAAAACAATCCAACATTTGGGAAGATTAGTAGAGTGGGAAAATCAACAAGTAGTAGCTCAATTTTCCTCTATTATCGAACTCTCCTCATAACTACCTACCCACTAAAGATTAAATGGTTAAATCAATAGAATTTCGGCTATATAGACATGCTCATGTCATAGATCTCATAATGAAGCTCAAAAATAAAATACTTAGCATGATACTTACAGTACTCAAAGTCTTCAAGCATGCAGAGTATACATTTTTTAACTTTATCGACATTAACCAAGGCACAAATGTACTTGTTTTTTATCTCTCTCTTATTCCCAATAAATTGACTATTATGGCATATAATTTGCACTTAATTTTTTTGCTGAGTCCCTACCTTCAAACCTTTGAAAAATCCTACTTCACAAGATTTTTTGAGATGGACTCAGAGATTTTCCTAATGATATCGACAAACTTAAATGCCAAAATTGTTGCATATGAGCTCAATTCTTTTTTCGACCAGCATCAACCATTGAATGATGGTCTAAAGTCACAACAATGGAAGAAATTCATGATCAAAGAAGCAATCTTATAAATGCCATTGAACAAAAGGTCTACCAAGCCTACATGCATCACCATAAAATCTTGTTGGGGATGATAGAGTTTAGGAGGAGGGACATGTGGAGGGAGAGGCAAGCAAAAGAAAAAGAAGAAGGAAGTCAAAAAAGAAAAACATTCATTAAACAGTACTCTCTGCCTAGAGCCCCATAGGGGCACTCATCATGCTAAAAAAGACATAAGAAAAAGAAAAGTCATAGGCCCCAGATAAGTGCAAGACTACACTTCCCAACCTATGTTACAGCATCTTCCACCATAGGTTGTGTACATGGCCAACAAAGATAACACAACAACCCTAGTGTATGAATATAAGGAATATCAAGGTCAAAATGGAAGCATCGGACTGAGGCTCGAACAAGGTAACAAATACCCCCTGAGTCTTAAAGGCTTCCTTGATAACTAGTAGCATGTAGTTAAAAGAAATGTACACACAGGAATTACAACATCACATTGGAGAGGTACAAGTTGGAAAGAGGTGAATGAGGACAAAATGCCTCATTTACCATATGTATCCAAGGTTCTGCCACTTGTTGCGTATCTAGAAAAGTTGCAGAAGCCTGTCAAGGGATGATAGAGACTAAGAGGGTAAGAGTGTTATAGACGACTCAGAGGACGGAAGACAAGAGGGAGAAAAAAGTAGAAGAGAGAAGAGAAGAAAAGCACACCCCCAAAATTTTCAAGAAATGACTCATTTTCTTTTCCCAAAATCCATTATGGAAGTATGAGAAGCATTGTAAATGCACTAGAGGAGTCCTCTAGATGCATGATCCCTAAATAATGTAACATTGCCTTTGTACAATAGTACGAACTTAGTGATTTATAGAGGAAGTGTCGAACTCTTATGTGGAAGGACCAAAATTACGGCACATGTATTTAAATCACTTGTGACTCTTTTGTAAAGACTTTTTGCCATTTTGAAGAGCTAACTTGCTGAAATTTAAAATTTGCTTCTTCTTGCCTATGTACCTTCTTCTTCATAAGCTTGTGTGTGTGTTTGAGGCATGGAATGTGTGCCTAGAGGTATTGTCTACCCCTTCCCCATCTATTTTCCCTGTTTTAGTGTGTGTGTGTGTGTGTGTGCATGTGTGAAGCATAGGAATTCTAGAAGTGAGCATAGATGTTCCCCACTACTCTGCTTTTTGGCCATAACTTGAATTACAAAGGTGTCATCAAGTTGAAATGTGACCATTGGATGTGTTTCCTCAAGAGCTTTGACATGAACCTGTTCTTTACTATATTTGGGTATCTGAGCTGAGAGATATCTCTTGATTTTTGTCTATTTCTACACCAAGTATCTTGATACACACTATTGTGTAGCACGTGTTGTGTGAGGTGGATGTTCCCTATTTGCATGAATTACTTGACCCTTTCATACGTTAACCATAATTTATGCATATTTCTTCATACACGATTTGGTTGACTCTCGAATTGATAATTTAATGTGTCTATAAATTCAACCACCATATGCATTTGCTATTGAGATTTAATTTCTTTCTTTGGAATCTCTAAGACATTGTGAGCTTAGGTACACACTGTCACCATAAAAGAAAAAGAAATTAGGGCTATATATCAGCAAAGCAACATCCTTTGAAGTACAAAATTATTTTAGCATTATGAGGTACTCTCCATTTTCTTATGGCACATGATATTTCTCTCACATTAACCCTATATTTTTGAGTGCTCTAGAAGTTGTTTTGTTTCCACTTTTTACCTCCTCGAACTTTGGATGATGTTGATTTCGCTTTGTACAATGCTGTATATGGGAACTTGGGTTTACCAAGGCCATCTTCTTGCAACTAAGATGAACCATGGCTAAATTGGGATTGAATTCATGGTTAATTAGGTGGGCTAGTCAACCACCTATGAAAAATCAATCTCGCATATGCTATTTGACCAATATATGACCATCCTTATGGCTATTCAACCACATAGTCACCCATATATCAATGGACTACATAATGCAAATCAGTCTATTTTACCTATAGTTGTTTGAGTGAAAAAGAGATGGAGAAAGAAAAAGAGAGAAAACAAGAGAGAGAGAGGGAGATGTAGAGAGAGAGAGAGAGAAGAAAGATAGAGATGATGATAAAGAGAGGGAGAATTCCCAAACAACAAGAATGGATCTTCACCAACTATTTCTAGTGGGTCATTTTTGGTATTGTCCCTATATAAGAGAGATCAATCAACCACACCATCTTCAAAATGTGCTAATTGAGAAATTATGATCATTTGGCCAGTTTTTGTCATGGCCCAAGTGAGCAAGTGACTGATAATGAGAGATAGAGAGAGAGAGAGAGAACATGAGTGAAAGAGTGAGGGAGAGAGAAGGAAGGAGAGAGAGAGAGAGAGAGTAGGAGAGAGAGAGAGGGGGGAAGAGAGAGAGATAGAGATGGAGAGAGAGAGAGAAAGACATAGAGAGAGAGAGAGAAAGAGAGACAAAGAGATAGAGATGGAGAGAGATAGATAGATAGAGAGTGAGAGAGAGAGACCATGAAATGAAATGATCTATTTATGTTTTATAAAAGACAAGGTGACTAATAAGAACCAAAACCAACAAAGTGATAAATATGATAAAAGGTTACAAATATGAAAAGGAAAGGAGGGACCAAGAAATGAGTAAAGTATGGTAGTTTGTGTATCAAAGTTGTGATTGGGCTATGGATTCTTTAGTTGATACAAAAATGAGAGAGAAAAAATATACGAGGACTATCTATGGACTTTGAAAAACTAGAAAATGGTAATAATATGAGGGATGAGAGTTTGTGAGAGTAAAATAGTGAACCATACAATGATGGTTCTTTGAAAAGGAGTGAGAAAATGGATTCAAAACTTGCCAAAATCGATATCATCAAGCATTAACTAAGGAAATCCAATGGACCTTGGCATTATTAGTTGCTACCTTTATAAGGAAGGTTCAAAGAGATATTATAAGATGGCTAGAGAGTGTAATATTGACCTGACAATGAGTGTGAGTACGAGATATTATGCTCAAGATGAATACAATGACAACTTGAGGGTCAACGGGATACTTTTATTCAAAGGAAATATTCAGCCAAAAATTAAAAAGAACAAAAGAAATTGTACATTGTGCAATAGTTTTATCAGCGTTGGTGCGAGGGGATACTTTGATTGCGACGAAATGTTTAGCCACAGAAACATTGTGCAATAGTTGTATCATTGGTTGTGCGAGGGATACTTTGATTGAGATGAATTGTTTAGCCAAAATTGTACATGGTGCAATAATTGAAGTGGTAGAAATAGTGCGGCTTGACTCTGGATATGTTTACTAGAGGTATGCTTGTTCCATCCAAAGCAAACAACTTTACATCTCCTTGTGTAAGTACTTGAAGTACTTTTAAAGGTCTTCTCCATCTCAAAGGTAACTAACTTGAGGGTGGGGTATTTAATGGAGGAGCATGGGAAAATTCTCTACAAAGATCAATAGGCATCTCAATTGATTTTCACGTAACTCCTTGAATGGATTTTGGATGTGCCCAAACCTCTCATCACATCTTTCCTTGTTCCTTCAAAGTCCATCAACTAGTTTTCACCTAGCACTTGGTTCCATCCTTGCATCTTGCTGATCTTTAATTTATAAGTCGATTATGAACTCTGTGTACCTAAGTCAAGGTGTCTTAGGGACTTGTGATAATTGAGACTATACCTCAATTAGCAACACACAACTACAATGGTGAACATTGAAGAAGGAAGGGTAGAAAACACCTCTAGTCACACATTTCAAGCATCACACACACATACAAGCTCTTGGAGAAGAAGATACATGCGAGCGAAGAAGCAAATTCGAAATTTCAAGTTGATCACTCACAATGGCAAAAAGTCTTTACAAAGAGTCATCAAGTGACTTTTATATATGTGCCCTAAAAATGGTCCTTTCACACAAGAGACCGGCATTTTATTGAAAATCACTAAATCCCTACTATTGTACAAGGATAATTTTACAATGTCAAGGAATCATGCAACTAGAGGACTCATCTAGAGCATTTACATAGCTCTTTGAAGTTTTACAAAGGATTTTGAAAGAAAGTGGTCTTTAAAAAATGAAAATTTTGGGGCGTGCTTTTCTTCACTTCTTTCTTCTGCAACACTCTCCCCCGCTTAGTGTCTATCGTCCCTTGACAGGCCACTTTGCATCAAGAGGTGTGCTATCCTTCTGTTTGGCCCATTGATTTATTGTTTAACTTGTATATTTCTTTTCACTCCATGCACCGAGTGACCTAGTATGTCATTTATTTAGTGACCTTTAACTAGAGTTCTTCCTATGGTTGTTGGAAGGACCGTATGGTTGTTGGAAGGACCGTATGGTTGTTGGAAGGACCTCGTTTTAACTTCTCTATTCACACTCTTTGAGTTCTCCTTGCTTCGCATTGCAACCTGATGCATGCCCCGGGGGGCTTTGGGTAGAGGTGAGTTCTTTTATAGAAATACTTTTTGTTTGGGTTTCCTTTCTAAGTAAAAAATCAAGATAGAGGTAAATTCCTTCACTTCATTTTTTTTTGAGGATTTGAGTAAGAAGTTACTATACAGAGATGTATTTATACTACACAATAAATACCAAAAGAACATCTTTACCTTTACGAGTATCAATCGTTTCCTTAAATGGCTGTTGGATCTAGAGTTGAATATGTAGCTCAGTCTCTTCCTTGTGAGTTACTTTTGAACTCTCGCTTTCATGAAGCACATCTAGAGGAGAGTGCTCTGCTATCACTTGTATCATAATGATGGGTACTTCATTTGGACTCTCTACTTCTTGTTGCTCTTCTTCTTTTGGGTGGATAGGGGTCTTAATACCTTGAATAGTTGCTTCTTTAAACTCTAGCTTTGTCATATCATTGATTTGAAGTGTAAAATTGTTGTCAGACCTAGGAGTTCTTACGATATCTTCTTCTATAGCATGTTCTTCCTTATATTTTTGGTTGTTGACCATGTCTTGTTGGTCCACCATTTGATCAAGTTCATCCCATTGCATCATCATTCAGATCAGTATTTAATTTTGCATTCAAAGTGGATTGATCATCTTTTCCATTCAATCTTGAGCATGAGCTTGAGTTTTCTAGACCCAAATACTTGTATTGATCCATTTTGGATAACCATTTTCTTGTTTGTGTTTTCCTTTTAGCCTCGCTCATCTTTTTATAATGGTGACCTTTAACTATGAGGTTCACCTGTCCTTCTATGTATGTGTGAGTGTCTTGGAGGGCTTCTGCCAAATCAGCTTCATTGATAGGGGGTGGTTGAGCCAGAGTTGATTTTGGAATTGTGTAAGTGCATTTAGCCGATAGGGTTGTGGCCACCTCATCAAGATCTCTCATTCTCTTTGAGCCTCTCATTCTCTTTGAGCCTCTCATAGTAGGTTGAGTACTGGTGTGAGCCTCTTCAATGATCACAACACCACACTTCTTTTTTGGTACTGTGGATGATTTGACATATTTTGCCATTTCTAATTTAGATGGCCTTTCCCTTAGATAATCATGGATATTCAATGCATGGTAGATCAATATTGTCAAGGCAGTGCTAGTTTTCAAGAATTTTGTGATGCCCCATTGCTTTTTTGCTTTAAATAATCTTTCTTGGACATAAGGAGTCAGGTTGATCTGGTTTCTGATCTATTTTACCGTGTGTGAGAGTAGTTGGACCACTAATTTTTGAGGTGTTATATACCTATGCATGTTGGGGAAACAAAAGTGATGATGCACCAAGTGCATCCTCCTCAATGTCAGTTTGATTAATGTCCAAAAATTCTATCTTCTTTGCTTCATGGATTTCATCTTTTAGACCAGTGATATTGTCTTTGGTCCATCCAAATGCTTCTTTGATGATTTGATGACTTAATCGGATTGTTTGCAAATTTCCTTGGAGATTCATGACCCTAGGCTCTAGTACTGAGTGCTTATCTATAGCAGGGTGTAGTGTGTTTATTACTTGAGTGCATCTTTCAAAATCCTTTTTATATATTGGAAACTTCAAATAAGCTTCAATTCTTGCTTTTGACATGGAGCATGTTGAGGACCAGCTATGGAGTTCTTCTTGGAGAAGAGTGTGCTCACACTCTTGCTTATGGAGAGGACTTCTCCATCAGCAACTTGGTGGTGTGGATCAGCCATCTACATAATGTATTTGAAGATTGTCTTCTACATGAAGATTTCGGTGTACTTCAAAGACATTGGATGGAGGTTAACATAAGATTTGCATCTTGTGCTAAGAATTCAGGTACATATTCTCTTTATGCACACAGGTACTATTTGGAGTTTATGGAGACAGTGGCATCCATATCACGAGGAGTCCTATTCGACATATCTAAAGGAGAATCAGTACATGCATGCTACATGCATTTGGATGAGGTGTTAGAGAAGGTGGTTCACATGGGTGTGAGGATTTCTAACAACAAACTTGTTAGCATTCTATGCTAAGTCTGTAAGTATGTGATCTTTCACACATGGATCTGACTTAGGGTCTTCCATAGCCTAAAATCAGATGAGGGTTTGCTGATTATCAGTTTTAGAGTGATATATCTTATTCAGATTATCATCATTTGTCTCTATCTTTGTCTCATCATTTGTATGATTAAGTGTGTTATGTTCATGTTTTGTCAATATTGGAAGATTGCTGGAATTTATGTTGTAGATGCTGGACTTATGGAACTTGGACCTGTGGTATTAGTTATGGGCCTACTAAATTTCCAACATGGGATCATGTGTGCACATTGTTGTTGAGTAGATACATATGATAGTTCAACTTCTTTGCTTATAATCTTTTGCATAACATAATGATAATGGAACTCAATATGTTTGGTCCTAGCATGATAAATGGGATTAGTTGCAAGATGTAAAGAGCATATGTCATCCACAAAATATGAGGAGTGGATGACTTCACACACAAATTTCAGTATAGTATCTTAATCCACATAGCTTCATGAGTTGCTTTTGCCAACCTTCTATATTCATCCTCACTACATGAAAGAGAAGCAGTGGGTTGCTTCTTTGATGACCATGATATGAGCTTTGTACCTGCAAATGAGAGATATCCTAGAGTACTTCTTCTCTCATCTTTCGATTTTGCCCAATCTGCATTAGAGAATAGCTTGATTTTGAAGAGAGAGAGAGAGAGAGAGAGAGATACAAGAAAAAATATTAGGAAAAAGAAAGAGGTCACAAGTAGGTCTACAAAGAGAATCTTAATTCTTTGACATTTGGGAGTTCCTACGATTTTCTCAAAGCTTAAAAAAAAAAAGAGGAAAATTAGAATCGTTTAGCATTGGATGAGTTACAAATAAATAAGAATCTATTTTATGGAGATATAGAGATAGAATGGTATTGTTTCACATTTCAGATGTAGAATTGACATACTTTTATTTCTTTCATGTCTCTGAGAGTGAGGAAACATGAATAAAAGTGCTTACAAGAGCAAAAAAGGAGATCAACATGCCAAAAAAGGTGATGTTTGAAAGCGATCTCTATAGGTTTATGATCCATAGTAATGAAAATGAATGAACCAAGAGTTATAAGTTAATCTCTATGTACCGTCACATATGAGTATTATTACTATCATGTATATGTGGTTACACGGGGATAAAACCTCTAGCCAACATTAGAGTGAAAAGTGTCCATGTATAGGAAAACAATTCACATCAAAACTACTTGAGGGTCACATAAGTGTAATAATCCCCCTTGGAGAAGATGATGTGAACACATATAGGGAGTTACAAATGAGGCCCCACAAGGTAATAAGCCTAAAAATTTAAGTTTCTAGAAAATGAAAAATTATTTGATCAAGAGAAAGCTAGGAATTTGAAAGCTCAATTGAGCTATGATGTGAAAAATCAAAAGAAAAGTCAAAGTGAATATGAGAAGTTAATCAAACAAGAACCCGATGAGGATGAGAATAAAAATAATGAACAAAAACTTGAAGAAAAAGGAAAGAAAAAATTGAAGTATTATCAAACAAATTGAACAAAATATAAAAAATTCATCAAAAACTTATAAACCTTTATCTATACAAAAAAAAAAGTTTGAAGATGATCCATTATGAATAGGTGTTGACAATGAAGATGAAGAGATGCAAAGATATGATATGATTCTATGAGACATCTATACTGAGAATTAAATGTAAACAATGTTTTCTTCCACTCATGTTTGATGTTTTCATGAGATAGGAATTAGGTTCTTTTCATAAAACTACCTTTGATGATGATGGAGTGATGATATTGAGAGTGAATTGAGTGGAGGGAGATGAGAATATTGAGCATGATATTTTTACAAACTTTTTCATCATGATCAGTATTTTGCACTTAGAGTATGCATGAAAAGATGTACAATGCACTTCACTTTAATTCCCATAATTGCACATTTATTTTCACTTGAAAATAAACATGTAGAAAATTTTCAGTTCCAATTTTATCTCATTTTCACCTACCATTTACCTTCATGTGCAATATAAATGTTTTGAAAGATGCATATAAAGTATGCATGATAGGGTCTCACTACATGAACTTGCATTAATCCACATTTTGTGCTTTACCTATGCACTATGGGTGATGAAAAGGACTTATGTATATGCATATGAAATGTATGAAAGTGAGTGCACATGCTTCATCAACAAACGCCAAGTATCTTGTCTTGCACCATAGTTTCATCATGCATTTCAAAGTATGCAATTGATAGAGCTACATCATACAACCTTGCATAGGCACTTTACTTATCTTCTCATGCACTTGACAATTTGGTTCAAATTCAATGTACCCATGAAATGTGACTCTATCTTTGAAGCAAAAAGATGATTTCAAGATTGACCCATCGAGGATGATGTGCACGTTTAGTAGGGGTAATGTCATAGAGATTAACATCTATACATTAGTTTGGAGATAAACCCATTTAAGGGTGACTTTGGAATTCAATTAATACAATGATATTCTAAACTAAAACATTCTTTTTTTACCTTTCCAAGCAGATTTTGTTGAGGTCATTAACTTCACTTCGATTAAAGTAAGAAACATAAAAATTCTTATTATGATATGTGTGATATAGTAATCATATGGATTATATGGATTGCCACACTTGATGAACTTGAACATCAAGATAACTTAGAATCTTTTGTAGCCAAAGTGATTCAAGTGTAGTTGTAGAGGAAGTCCTATACTTTGCTTCACTTGAATATGTAGCAATTGTAGGCTATTTCTTTGAAATCCAACAGATAAGACAATCTCTGAGAAAGAAACAATATCCACTTGTGCTTCTTCTAAAGTCTTTATCACCTGCCCAATCAGAATATGAAAAACCTTTAAGTAAGAAATGTGAAGATTTTGGAAATATCATATAACATAACTAAAAGGCCCCTTCTAAAATTTGAAAATTTGCTTAACTGCTTTCCAATGAATTTTCAACATACTATGCATGAACATGGATACTTGAAAAACTACGAATTGAATGTTTGGATGTGTATTACATAGATAGATCAAGCAACCAACTGTTTGAATATATAATGTAGCATCAAATGATTCTGAATCTGCTTTTGATTGTAATGACACATTGACATCCATAGGTGTTTGCATATACTTGGAATCTGTAATCTCAAACCTTTCTAATAATTTCTCAATGTATTTTTGTTGTGTCATGTAGATACATTCATTCCCTTATTTGAACTCAATCCCAAGATATTAATGCAAAATAACTAAGTCATTTATATCAAATTTATGCTTGAGATGTGCTTCCACTTTGGAATATTCTTGAAAAGTGGTGGAATCCTTCCTAGTTCTTCAATATCTCTTTCTTTTAGAACTCTAAAACCTTCTCCAACTTCATAACTCGGAACATCAAGAGGTACTGATGATGGACTAGGTACTGATGTAGGTAATCGAACTCTCTCTTCACGTGCATCTCTTAGGGTTCGAGAAGGCTCATTAGCCCCCTTGTATGGCTGAATATAAGAATCCAAATTCCTTCTAAAAAAAGCATAAGTGTGATCAAATTAGGTATATGTTTTTACATTGTATTGCATATGAGAATGCTTGTTGACTTAGATTGGTCACTCAAGTTGAAAGAAAAACAAAATCATTTAGAAGATTTACAAAACAATGGAAACCAAAGAAACATAATGATGAAAAATCTTTTAAACAAGGGACTAAGATACCAATCAATAATCAAGTTAAACAAGGGACCAAGATACCAATCAATAATATCTTTGATCGCCGCTGTCAAAACATTCCTCCTAGCCAAATTTTTTGGCTTCTTGGGATTCACTTGGGCTTTGGTATCTCATTGGAGCAAATATGGAATTTGATGCTGGCCAGACATGAAAGCAAGTTAAACTATTGGAGAGGTATGCAAATCAATCTTGCTAGTCATGCAATGGTTATCAACGCGTTCCCCATTTCTATGACCATTTACTTCCTCTCTTGTTGGAGACCAAAAGATCAAGAGCTATCCAAACTGGAAGGTATTTGCAGAAACTTCCTTTGGATGGGCGACCATAACAAGAGAGGGGTGTCTAAAATCAAGTGGTGCATCTACACTAGCCAAAGAGATAGTGGGGCTCTTGTCATTCTAGACATTGGGTGCATGGCTAACAAAATTTCGGCAAAATGGATGATTAAGGCATAGTGTAATGGAGAGGCCTCATGGGCCAAGTTGATCTTTAGAAACAAGAATGCGTTGACTTTCGTGGGATTCCCGAATTGGAAGAATCTTAACATTCTGACACTTTTGTTTTCTCCGATCCCGGTTTTCCTGAAAGCCTCGAATCTAGTGTGCTCCTTATGGAAGAGTTGGAATAAAGTAAAAAGCTTCATAAGAATCAGTGAAGATTGGACGTGGGCAGCCCGTATCAGACAGAATGACTCTATCTGGTTTTTTATCCAAGGCATCTAGAATGTGGAATCTTGGAACATTCAAAACACCAATAGGCTATGGAACAAAGGTTTCAAAAAATCAAAACATATCTGGAAACAAGACACCAACTGGTGGATCAACTTCAAGGATATTGACCCTAGTGTCAACATTACCTATGAAGAATGGAATACTTTACAAAGCAGACATCTTGCATGGGACCACTCTAAGGTTAAATAATCAAGTTAAACAAGGGACTAAGATACCAATCAATAATCTTTTTTATCGTGGCTATCAAAACATTCCTCCTTGCCAAATTCTCCGACTTCTTGGAATTCCCTTGGGCTTTAGTATCTCATTGGAGAAGCGGTGGAATTGGGTGCTGAATAGACTTGAAAGCAAGTTAAACTATTGGGGAGGTATGCAAATCAATCTTTCTGGTCACGCAATGGTTATCAACATTTTCCTCATTTCGATGACAATTTACTCCCTCTGTAGTTGGAGACAAAAAGAGCAAGAGCTAACCAAACAGAAAGGTATTTGTAGAAAATTCCTTTGGATGGGCCACCATAACAGGAGGGGGGTGCCTAAAATCATGGTCCATCTACACTAGCAGAAGGGATAGTGGGGGCCTTGGCATTCTGGACATTGGGTGCATGGTTAACAAAATTTCGACAAAATGGATGATTAAGCAATGGTGCAACGGAGAGGCCTCGTGGGCCAAGTTGATCTTTAGAAACAAGAATGGGTTGATTTTCGTGGGACTCCCAAATTCGAAGAATCTTGACATTCTGACCCTTTTGTTTTCTCCGATCCGGGTTTTCTCAAAAGGCTCGAATCTAGTCTGCTCCTTATGGAAGAGTTGGAATAAAGTAAAAAGCTTCATAAGAATCAGTGAAGATTGGAAGTGGGCAGCCGGTATCAGACATAATGACTCTATCTGGTTTTCGATCCAAGGCATCTAGAATGTGGAATCTTGGAAAATTCAAAATGCCAAGAGGCTATGGAACCAAGGCTTCAAAAAATGGAAACATCTCTCGAAACAAGACACCAACCAGTGGATCATTTTCAAGGATATTGTGTTGGAGATAGACGTCTGCGGAAGCACGCAAACAACACAAGGAAGAAGAAGAAGCTTGGAGCACAAACACACAATACTGAATGTATTACTAGAGAATGTACAAAGATAAGTAGCCCATTAGGGCAATAGGTGTATATACAAGCTGGGGGGAAAAAAACCTCTTAAAGAGGGAAAAAAGTGCCCCGACGGTCCTAGTGTGTTCACACACATCACTACCTAAATATATCAACAAATCTCCCCGGGGGGTGATGCGGTGAACTAGCAGCTGGCACTCATGTATAAGGAAGTGCCAAGCTATGTGGAAATCACTCCACAAAAGGAAGTAAGCCCAAAGCTTTGCGGAAAGCTTCAAACTTCTCCCTAGACAGAGCCTTCATGAAAAGGTCTGCAATGTTCTCCTGCGAGGGCACATATGCCAAGCTGATCTCCCCAGCAGAGAACCTCTCCCTGACATAGTGATAATGCACCTCAATGTGCTTAGTGCAAGCATGGAACATAGGGTTCCTCGCAACTGCCAATGCACTCTGATTGTCAGTGAAGATGGTGGTGGCAGAAGACTGGCCAACACCCAAATCAGCCATAAGGCGTCTGAGCCACACACACTCAACAGTCGCTGTGAAAGCTGCCCTATACCCAACCTCACAACTCGAAGTGGCCACAGTAGGCTGCTTCTTGCTCAACCAAGATATACATGAGGTACCAAGTATGAAGCAAAAACCATTGGTGGACACACGAGTGTCATAGCAACCAACCCAATCTGAGCCAGAAAAAGCATGCAAATCTAGCGGTAGTGTACCCCCCTTGGGATAAAACAACCCAAGTAGCCAAGTACCACTCAAGTAGCGAAAGATGCGCTTAACCGCCTTCCAATGCGTGACTCCGGGGCAATGCATAAACCTGCTCATCTCTGAGACAGCAAACTGAATATCTGGCCGAGTAATGCATAAGTAAATCAAGCATCCAACAGCCTACTGATAGAGAACAGCATCAAATGCATCTCCAGCATCATGAAGACTCAATTGTAAACTTGTCTCCATAGGAGTGGCAATAAGCTTACAGTCTTCAAGGCCAAAACGCTACAATAATGTGTCAATATATTTCGTTTGACACAAAGCCATTGCACCATCAACTTACATAAATTGAATGCCCAAATAGTGATGCAAATGCCCCAAATAAAACATCTCAAATGAGGCATGCAAATCAGCCTTGAAATCAGCAATATGCTTCTCAATAGGACTAGTGAGCAGCATGTCATCAACATAGACAACAATGATCAGAAGCACATCATTAGCACGCTTAACATATAAGGTGCTTTCAGTTGGACTGTTCTCAAAACCATGTGCAACCAGATAGGCATGTATCTTCTCATACCAAGCACGTGGTGCTTGCTTTAAACCATATAATGCCTTTTTTAACATGCACACCTAGTTTTCATGCCCTTTTTGCACAAAGCCACGAGGCTGAAAAACATACACTTCTTCATGCAAGTCACCATTCAGAAATGTTGTTTTAATGTCCAACTGATGTACATTCCAACCATGATGGGCTGCAAGTGCACAAATGCTCCAAACAGTAGTCATACGGCATGTAGGTGCAAAGGTCTTGTCAAAATCAATGCCTCTTTCCTGTGCATAACCCTTTGCAACAAGCCTAGCCTTATACCTGTCAACTGTACCATCAGGTTTACGCTTCAGCTTGTATACCCACTTAGTGCCAATGGCCTTCTTGCCAGGAGGCAAGTCACATAAAGACCATGTACCATTCTTCATTATAGCATCATATTCAGATTGCATAGCAGCCATTCAATTTTCTGAATTTTGTGCTTCATCAAAAGAAACAGGCTCATTCTCATCACAGAGACTAGACGCAGCCATAGCATAGCAATCTGATGCAAAGGAGGCACTGTTAGAGCCTAAACAAGTACGATATGACAAAGGTGCATCTAATTTGCTGTCACGCAAAGTCTACACCAACCATTTTGGCATAGTTTTTGCCTTCTCAATATCAGCTCTCTCATCAACAAGTGCATCATGTAAATCTGCATCAGAAATGGAATGATCTGCATCATCATATGAAACCTGCAAAGGCTGAGAAGTTGCCTCATTAGGACCAGCACTAGACTATCCACCTGTAAAAAGAGGAATCAATGTATCATACATGTCTTTGGTAACAGATGTCTCTTTAGTACATGAAAGCAATGGCTAAATAGCATCTTCCACAAAGACAACATCACGGCTAACCAGAATGCGTTTAGTCTATGGATGATACAGACGATAGCCTTTACTTTCAGAACTGTACCCAACAAAAATACATTTTACTGCCTTATCATCCAATTTTCTTCGATGTTGTTCAGGCACTAGTGCATATGCCAAACAACCAAAAACATGCAGATGAGCAACAGATGGCTTGCAGTCATGCCAAGCCTCATATGGAGTGATAGACTGTAGTGCTTTAGTGGGACACCTGTTCAGTACATATGTTGCACACATGACAGCCTCAAGCCAGAAACTATGTGGCAAAGCCTGACTTTTGACAATGCACCTTGCCATCTCCATGAGTGACCTATTCTTTCGTTCAGCAACTCCATTCTGTTGAGGTGTATACGGCACTGTACACTGGTGTTTTATCCCACGTTCAGCCAAAAATGCATTAAAATCAGAAGACATATATTCCCCGCCTCGATCAGAAGGGAGGATGCCCATTTTACATGCTAACAAATTTTCAGCCAAAACCAAAAATTGTTTAAAGCACATGAACACTTCGGAATTTTCTTTGAGTGGATATACCCATGCATGCCTGGAAAAATCGTCAATGAAAGTCACGAAGTAAAGGTAATTTCCAAAAGAGGTTGTCTGCATAGGACCACAGATATCACTATGTACAAGCTGCAATTTCTGTGTAGCCCAAACTGAACCATCTTTTGGAAAGGAGGAATGCTGCATTTTGCCCAAAATACAGCCTTCACAAACATGTTTTCCAGGTGCCTCAAGTTTGGGCAAAGAGGACACCATTTCAGATTTCTACAGGCGTAGCAAACTAGCAAAATTCAGATGACCAAAGCGTGCATGCCAAAGCTTTGCATCTGACATAGCCTGAGAATCATTTACTGCACATGCCAAATCATTTTCAGATCTTTCATAGTCTATGAGCTTATACAGCCCACGACATAAAATGCCAAAAGCAATAATCACATCGCCATTTGACATATCATGAACTGTACATTTGTCATCAAGAAATTTCACAACCAAGCCGATCTTGGCTAATGCAGAAACTAATAACAGATTCTTCTTGATCCCTGGTACAAATAAAGCATTTGACAAAGTGAAAGAACTACCATCAGCAGTAGTCAAAATGATCTTACCAACTGCCATAATAGGATAAGAGGAGTTGTTGGCGCATGTAACAATATTCCCTGTAGGGGCAGGCTCGAGTGAAGAGAAGAAACTGCGCTGCGAGGTAATATGTTTGGTCGCGCCACTCTCAAAGTACCAAACATCTGAGTCTACTGTAGACATGCACTGCTCATGAGAAGATGGGTCAAAACTTCAAACAGTAGTGAACGCCCATTCTTCTTCTTGCACAAGATTAGCAGACTCCATTTTTGGTGTAGAGGCTTCTGCAACAACCATTCCAGCCTCTTTCTTCTTTGCCTCTTTTGTAGCCAGTTTTGGACAGTTCTTTATGATATGATCATTCCCTTTACAGTACTTACAAAAAAAATTTTGCTTTTCTGATTTTTTCTCATCTTTGTCTTGGTTCTTCGAATGTGCAGCATTTGCAGATTTCTGCTTACTAGTAGAAGAACTCCATTTTCCTTTGCCCTTCTGACTAGCCAGGAAAGCTTGATCTGCAACACGCATAATGGACCTGTTCTGTCTGGACTGATCTTCCTGCAATAGAACAGAGACTAACTCCTCAAATGACAAGGCATTTGGATTGCCTTTCATCATCAACCGAAGACTAGAAGCAAAACTCTGATATGAATCAGGAAGACCATTCAGAACGGTCTGCACAAGTGAGCTATCTGGTATAACCTCATCAACAGAAATCAACTTTTCCTTCAAGTCTTTGATCTTTGTTAGGAAACTGTCCATAGAATCACCTTCATTCATGTGCTCACTCTGCAACTGTTTTCGAAGGTAAGCAACACGAGCCTCATTCCTAGCTTGGTACAATGTGGTAAGTGTATCCCAAGCATCCTTAGCTTTTCTGCAAGAGGGAATATGAGGAATAATGGCATGTTTGATAGACAAAGCTATCAATGCATATGCCTGGGCATCTCTACCATCCCAACGAATCTGTTCTGCAGTAGGTGCAAAAGAAACAGCAACACGAACAGGAATCTACACAATATCATCTTCGACACCATCTTCTTCAGCTCCAGCACCTATATTTGCAGTACATGTTGTTACAGGTGTAACAGGACGTCTTTCAACACCCTGCACAATGTTCCACAATCCTTTTGCAACCAATACATGTCGCATCATATAAGCCCATAATGGGTAGTTGGTACCATCCAACTTATCCTCAATAGCCAACATATGGAATACATCACTGCTTTCAGCCATGGCCGGTGAGTAAAATACCTTGATGCAGAAAATTGACTGTATCTCAAAAAGCTGAACGGAACTGCCCAGCCGAGTTCTACTAAACCTATAGCAGACTTCGAGATGCTTATACTGGCGAAAATAAACTGGTATATACTTTTGGCACAAAAAGAGGAAATAGCCTACACAAGCGTTGCGATAGTGCGTTCGGAGGCCGAAACAAGCTCAGATTGCGATTTCGGCACCACAAAGAGAAGATATTTTGATCTCTAAAACACCCTGAGTATGCTCACCAAATTTCGTGCGAATCTGAGACTACAAACGGAGGAGTGTCGACAGCACCCTAGATGAAGCGACGACTTGCTCTGATACCAATTGTTGGAGATAGACGTCTGCGGAAGCATGCAAACAGCACAAGGAAGAAGAAGAAGCTTGGAGCACAAACACACAATACTGAATGTATTACTAGAGAATGTACAAAGATAAGTAGCCCATTAGGGCAATAGGCGTATATACAAGCCGGGGGAAAAAAAAAACCTCCTAAAGAGGGAAAAAAGTGCCCCGACGGTCCTAGTGTGTTCACACACATCACTACCTAAATATATCAACATATTGACCCCAGTGTCAACATTAGCTATGAAGAATGGAATACTTTACAAAGCAGACGTCTTGCATGGGACCGCACTAAAGTTCATCTTCTCATGGGGCACGACCAGCCGTGCCCACTTGGTCTCAAATGGCACAATGGTAATTGTCTAACAAAAATCCCGAACATCAAAGAAATCATTGATTACCAGGTCAACATTAACAAGAAGTGGTGCATGTCTTGGACGCGGCTTTGGTGGGATATGAAGTTCATGGCTATCTGGCACCCTCTCATAGAAATCAAAAAGTCTCATCTCTTATTGCAAATTCTTCATCGAAGAATCTAGACCAACCTAAAGGCTAGCAAAATTTGTGGGGTTCCTCCCTGGTGCAAACGCTGCTACCGATCCAAAAATTATTTGATCGAGAGAAAGCTAAGAATTTGAAAGCTCAATTGAGCTATCATGTAAACAATCAAAAGAAAAGTCAAAGTGAATATGAGAATTTACTCAAACAAGAAACTGATGAGGATGAGAATAAAATAATGAACAAAAACTTGAAGAAAAAGAAAAAAAATGATTGAAGATATTATCAAACAAATTGAACAAAATATGAAAAATTCATCAAAATATTCTAAACCTTTATCTATACAGAAAAGAAAATTTTGAAGATGATCCATTATGAATAGGTGTTGACAATGAAGATGAAGAGATGCAAAGATATGATATGATTCTATGAGAGATCTATAGTGAGGATTAAATGTAAGCAATGTTTTTTTCCACTCATGTTTGATGTTTTCATGAGAGAGGAATTAGCTTTTCTTCAAAAAACTATCTTTGACGATGATGGAGTGATAATATTGAGAGTGAATTGAGTGACGAGGGGGATGAGAATATTGAGCATGAGATTTTTTCAAACCTTTACATCATGATGAGTATTTTGCACTTGGATTATGCATGAAAAGATGTACAAGGCACATTGCTTTAATTCCCATAATTGCACATATATTTTCACTTGAAAATAAACATGTAGACAATTTTCAATTCTAATTTTATCTCATTGTCGACAACCATTTACTTTCATATGCACTATAAATGTTTTAAAAGATGCAAATAAAGTATGCATGATAGATTCTCACCACATGAAGTTGCATTAAGCCACATTTTGAGCTTTACCTATGCACTATGAGTGCTGAAAAGGACTTATGTATATGCATATGAAATGTATGAAAGTGAGCGCACCTGCTTCATCAACAAATGCCAAGTACCTTGTCTTTTGCACCATAGTTTTATCATGCATTTCAAAGTATGCAATTGATAGAGCTACATCATACAACCTTGCATAGGCACTTTACTTATCTTCTCATGCACTTAACAATTTAGTTCAAATTCAATGTTCCCATGAAATGTGACTCTACCTTTAGAGCAAATAGATGATTTCAGGATTAACCCATAGAGGATGATGTGCACATTTAGTAGGGGTGAATGTCGTAGAGATTAACATCTATACATTAGTTTGGATATAAACCCATTTATGGGTGCACTTTGGAATTTAGTGAATATTATGAAATTCTAAACTAAACCATTCTGTTTTTACCTTTCAAAGTAAATTTTCTTGAGATCATTAACTTCACCTTGATTAAAGTAAGAAACATAAAAATTATTAAGTGATTCAAGTGTAGCTGTAAAGGAAGTCCTATACTTTGCTTCACTTGAATATGTAGCAACTATAGGCTATTTCTTTAACATCCAAGAGATAAGACAATCTCGGAGAAAGAAACAACATCCACTTCTGCTTCTTCTTTAGTCTTTATCACCTGCCCAATCAAAATATGAAAAACCTTTAAGTAAGAAATGTGAAGACTTTGGAAATATCATAGCATAATTAAAAGGCCCCTTTTAATATTTTAAAATTCTCTTAACTGCTTTCCAATTAATTTTCAACGGACTATCCATGAACATGGATACTTGAGAAACTGCGAACTGAATGTTTGGATGTGTATTACATAGATAGATCAAGCAACCAACTGTTTGAATATATGGTGTAGCATCAAATGGTTCTGAATCTGCTTTTGACTATAACGACACATTGACATTCATAGGTGTTTGCATAGACTTGGAATATGTAATCTCAAACCTTTCTAATAATTTCTCAATGTATTTCTATTGTGGCATGTAGATACATTCATTCCTTTATTTGAACTCAATCCTAAGATATTAATGCAAAATAACTAAGTCATTTATATCAAATTTATGCTTGAGATGTGCTTTAAAATACTAAAGGTTTGAATCCTTGGGACCTATCATGATCATATCATCTACATGTATGATGATAATAATCAAAACACCTTTCTTAGCTTTAACATAAAGAGTGGGAACTCCATCTAAGTTTTCAAAACCAATAGATAGAAGATAGACAATAATCTTCTCATACCAAGATCTTGGTCCTTGCTTTAGTCCATACAAAGCTTTGATAAGCTTGCATACCAAATGCTCGTTACCTATCTCTTCAAAACCTTTTGATTGCTAAAACTATTGATCACCGTTAAGAAATCCAGTCTAACTAGTATACTTTCCAACCAAAGAATGCAACTAAAGAAAGTACTACCCTGACTACTATCATTCTAGATGTAGAAGCAAAAGTGTCATCATAGTCAATACCTTTCTTTTGTGCATTGACAAATAATCTTGCTTTATACCTATCTATGGTACCATTTGCTTTTCTTTTGATTTTGAAGATCCACTTAACACCAATAGCTTTCTTACCTTTTGGTAACTCACAACTTCCATGTTTGATTCTTATGAATAGAATCAATTTTATCTTTCATAACTTTCTTCCATACAGGACTATGTAGTGCATCTTGAACACTCGTTGGTTCATTCTCAACTGAAGTAAGAGATAAAATATTATGAATCTCAAAATATTATGCATAATTTACCTGGTCTGTTTGTTGTATCCTTGTTTGACTTTTGGTTGTTCTAATGTATTCTTTTATACCACTGTCCTTCCAAGTTTGATATAACTGTTGATATATTTAGGTAGTGATGTGTGTGAACACACTAGGACCACCGGGCACTTTTTTCCCTCTTTAGGAGGTTTTTACATTCAGTATTGTGTGTTTGTGCTCCAAGCTTCTTCTTCTTCCTTGTGCTGTTCGCGTGCTTCTGCAGACTGAGGTGTAAGTTCCCATAGAATAGTGGATCGACATCCTTTTGTGACCCTAGAGATAGGACAAGGAAAGAATGCAAGGAATAGTGGATCGATGTCCTTTTGTGACCCTAGAGATAGGATCAAGCCCTTTAGAGTCTCTAGAAAATCAAAACAGAATGTCATCCACTATGTTTGGCAACCCAAACCTTGTAATAAACCTCCTGACCCATTTGTAAAGCCACTTCCACTTACTAACTGCATCCACACTGCACCCGACCCCCCAATTAGCTCATAGGTATTCAGCATCAGCTAACCACACTCCACACTCACATCCACACGAGCACTAAGTAACCAACTAACTACATCACAATTCATCAAGTTAATGTTGTAACGGGGACACAGTGTCATTTTGTGTCCATTGCAATGTTAACATTTATTCATATATTCTCACAGAACCGGCAGCGATTTCTTCAACATGGCTGAGGCTGCAAGAACAAGCTCTCAACCAGGAACGAGCCAGCAAGTGGTGGATTTTAGTGAAGTTGCAGGATCCTTGGGAGAGGGATCATACCTATGGGAGTCAGAGTTGGACTTCAACGGGAAGCAAGGTAAATACCATTTCTTTACAAGGGAATTTAAAAAGTTACAAAATGCAGAAGATCTATGTTTGGTATGGGAGAAGGCACGATTGGATGCATACTTCAATGCCCGGCTCCCAAAGCCTAACTTCATGCGATGCTACTATCTTATCAATACCTTGACTCCAAGCAAGAACCCAAAAGGTGCAAGCTCATTTGTGCTCCCATCTCTGACAAAAGGAAATGAGCTCAAAAGGTTTATGCTCTCAAACAACTTAGTGAGAGAGGCCCTAGACATGCGCTGAATGCATATTCCAACAGAGAAGGAGACCTTCATGCCTGATTACATGAAGAATCGAAGCCTCACTAAGCTCAAGGACATGGTGGCCATGACGCATAATATTGCAATACACCTTCGCATGTGTATGCAACACTTTGCTTTTCCTGCCCAAGATAGATTCACCATGCCACCCAAAAATATATGGTTTAGTTTGTATCTGGCAGAGACACAGAGCCTCACCATCAACTTACCCCACTCGATAATTGATCAGATACACCTAGCCCACAAACAATGGTCGGTGGAAGCATGTTTTATATGGATGTTGTGCTCTGACTAGAATCATTTATAGGTGTTTGGCTTATGACATCCCGATTCAACAGGCCTTGATGTGGAATCGAGTAGAGCAGTTTAGAGGCCGGACATCCACTGGACCCCCTTCTAAGAAGATGAGAGGAACTGTCCAAGTCCCTTGTGCTCAACCACGTGGAGCCACCTTAACACCAGACGTTACCCCACCACCCCAAAGGGTTCGGCTATTCACACTACGACTTCCAAGATGTAGCATTGATGGCCCTAATTTGATATTTCCCCCCGTCCCAACCGATCTTGAATTTCCCGGTGGCACACCCTTGGAAGAACTCACAAACGAAGACTTTGAACAACTGCTAAGAGACGTAGATCTTGAGGCTGAAGAGGAACAACAAGTGGAGAATGTTCAAACGTAGGCAACAACCTCCCAAGTACCTGTTACCACAATTGAAACGGACGAAGAGGACGACCAAGATGAAGAATTTGAGGAAGATGAGGAGGAATATGACCATGGACACCAAGATGAGCAACAGGAAGTCCCAGAATTGGTAGGTGCACCTGCATACACAACTCAACTTCAAAGGTTATATGACACGATCAAAGCAGTGCAAGAAAGGCATCAACTCTCCCTTGCATCAGGCCAAGCCTTGATGCAAGAAATGCTAGCAGATGATGGGGTGGATCAACATTTTATTGACACCCTCAAATTAGTGTCAGAATCTTTAGGAGTTCCGGAGGCTGTCCACACAACAGTCCGCTAGTCCGTGAGGTATGACAAACGCAGAGTCAACACATTACCACGAGCAGGTAAGACTATCAGGATACCCATCACACAACCAGAAGTAACCATTGAAACCACAACTACCCCCACCACCACCCTTGACCTCTCGGTTGAAACTTTTGTTCAGACATCACCCATCTCACCCCAGCACCCCCTTTCCCCACCTTCTCCACCCCCACCACCACCTCCCACCATGGAAGAAACGGCAGTCATCACATCTACCTTCACTTACAACCCAACCTCATCCACATCCTTCTCATTTCGAGAGCCAACCTCATAGGACACCCTCTTCTCTTCCATCACCAATCCCTTGTACACTTCAACCTTTCTCTCCTCCAAACCCATAATTGGCCATCCCATAATTCCGAGTGTGGTTGGAAACCCCACACCCACGAAGGCATCCTGTGTTTCCCAGCCTATCCCCCAATACCGGTACCCCCATTCCATGACCCCCACTTCCCATCTGCCCCCTACACCTCATTCAACCTAACCGCACCACCCCAATACCCATCCTTCGTGGAGCAGTCCATCCGCACTCCAATGTCTCAGAGGCACATTCCCCAGATGTTCGCAACAACATCAATCTACACAAACACCACACTCACTTCACCTACCATACCAACCTACATGGTAGCCCCTGTACACACCACTTTGTCTGACCCAATGGACATTTCACCAACCACAACACCTCTCCCTCTCAAGGTAACAAGGATTTAGTCTATGACATGAACCAGACTCCCTCGGTCAACATAATCTTTGCCTGGCATGCACAAATAAAGTATTTACCCGCATGCTTCAAGCAGATCTTTGAAGAAATGTTCTCTACAGGGTTCTGGGAATATCACTCGGAAATTTTCATTCCCAGGCCAACACATTTGCTACATCTATTCGCAGTAGAACAAGCCATCCATGCAGATCAGTTACGTCTACCACATCTGGACATTCCAGGACCAATTGATTGGGATCACATGATGAAGGACTTGGCCAGAGGACTACGCATACAAGAACATCAGCTTGCCACTCATGTTGTGGAATATTACATCCAGCACTCCGAGCAACAAGGGTCTATCAGGGACGACAGACGCGAGAGAGGGGGGGGTGTTGATAGCAGTGAGGGCACCCAAGGACTGACGAGACAAGGAAGCCAGTGGAGAGAGTCAGAGCAAAGCGAAGGAATTAAGTAGACAGAGCAATCAACGCAGATCGGGCAAATAGGCTCTTCAAATTTTTCCAAATCAACATCTTTCTAACAGTGATTCTCATCACTAACAATCATTGTAAATACCATTTCATATTTTTGTAGCTCCATTTTGTGAAGGCCAATGAGTCCTTGAGCTTGAGGAGCTTTAGAAGCACCTACCTCTCAATTTTCATATTTTTTAGACTCTGTTTAAACCCTCAAATGGGCCCTAGAACCTAATTTTTAACTAGGTTGGACACTAGGTCTGGACAGGGCCAAAAACTAGTAAAAAACTATAAATAGGGCTAGAGAGCTCATTTTTGAGGTTAGCTTGTAATAGATTGGACCTTGTAAGAGCACTTTTGAAGTAATCTAAAGAACTCCATTGTCTTCCTCTTTGTCTTGCCGTGTGTGCACGTGTGCGTGTATGTGTGTGCATGTTAGTGTGCTTCTCACTCACGCACTTGTGCCTTCACTTGCTCGAGGTCTTCATACCATCCTCATGTCTTCCCGGATTGACATTAAAGGAGGTGCTACTCATCACTGAGCTACAACTTCCCATGGGCCTGTGAAATGGGGTAGCTCTTGTAAGGAATTAGACTCAAAGTCTAATCTCTCATGAGATTGAGAGCTCTCCTGCTCTCCATAAATGGATGGAATGTCTTGTGGGAATTGATCGTGCGCGTAATCCACCAGTTCAATGGGAGGAGGGACTTCGCTCTCTTTTGCCCATTTTTCTTCTTGAATCTCTCATGGGAATTCGGGTGAGTACCGATTCATAGAAGAAGATGTAGCTAGCTCTATGGAGTTAGGCACATAAGCTTCCTCGGCGGGAATGCTTATTCTCTCACTTGCCTTGTCCTTATTTTGAGAGGCATGGTCCTTCTCTGATTGTGCAATTAGTCTCCAGTCTTTCTAGTAGTCCATCAAAGTGCAACTGTGTCTTCGCTGAACTAGAGAAGTTAAAGAGGCGAGTGGCGTCAAACATGGTTTGAGCCGATTCCACCATCTTAGCACAAATTTTAGTTCGTTCAAGCTCTAGTTCGGCTCTAGGGTAACACTTTTCATGATCCGTCACGTTTGGCCCTTCTTGGATTCTAGCCTCATATGCCTTAAGCATCATATTTAGGTCCTCGGGAGTGGGATCTACTAATACTGATCCTACTCTAGGGGGTGGTGGGGTCGCATGAGGCAGGTTGGAAGGTGATGGATCGGATGGAGATGCGAATGGTGGTGGTGGGGTAGTGTGAGAGGGAGGTTGAGATGTAAGTTCAATTATCTTGGCTCTCGTTTCTCTTAGGCTTTCCTCGAGTTCACTCATCTTCTTTGCCCATTGCCTTTTCATTCTTTCTCGACTATCCTTCCAAGCTCTAGTCCTCTTCTTGGTCATGCTCTCCATTTCACTAACCTCGGAGCTCTTTTCCTGGCCTACACTTGGGTTCTGCTGCAAATCCTGAGCTCTGGTGACCACTTGCACTGGTGCAGTGGAAGCTACACTTCCTATAGAGTCTACTACTAACCCAATAACATTGATAGGAGTGATTTTGGGCATGTTATTGGGATTCTTTGGACAATCTCTTAAAAGATGCTCTTTTCTACAATCTTGACAAAAGCCTTGAATGGTTATCGATTGGGGCTGCGCAGGTGCAGGCATGGGGCAATCACGAATGAAGTGATCTCCCTAACATCGGTAGCATGGTCCTCTAGGAGCTGGGAGTCTTACCTGCCTAGGTTGAGGTCTAGAGTTAGGGTTTGCATACATGACGTTTGCATACTCTGGCTCCCAGCTAGGTTCACTTGGTTCTTCAGAGTAATATGATTCGTTATGCTCAGATGACTGCATGTAGTAAGCCTGTGGAGTATCTATGTGAGTAGAATCAAAACTATGATCACTCGGGTCACTTTTTGAAAGCACTAAAGTTACTGGGACTATGGCTCTATTCAAATTTTCTTCTGCAGCTGCATACTTTACGGGAATCACATTGGCTGGAGCAGGAGGTTGCTGAGCTAATACCGGCTGAGGTCTTTGTTGGGATTGATATTGCAGTTGGTAGGGTTGTTGAGGCCTTGCATACTACTGTGGTGGGTACTGGTTTTGGTATCTTCCCTATTGAGGGTAGGGTTTTGGATATGTTTGCCTAACTGCTTGCTTATTGTATGGACAACCTTGTGCAGTGTGATTAGTGTATCTCCGTTCTATGGTGCAATATTGGCTACTAGGACTCACTTGGGGTTGAGCCATAATGGGACATACATTCGCCATATGGTCACCTCCACATGTATAGCATCATCTCACTGGGGTAAATTGGGGTATCTGTTTGCTCAAGACACCTAGTTTCTGAGCTACTTTCTCTGCTAGTTCCTCAATAGATGTAGATTGTCTAGAAGAGAGGTTGGAAAAGCTATCTGAATCTTGGTAGATCTTTGAAAGCTCCAGCTCCTCTCCTAGATTATCCTCTATGTCTATACACATGCGTACGTATTCTTCTATGGTCCTAGGGTCCTTCAGGTACACTTATGATCTCAACTTTGTACTCAGGAGTCCATCTAGGAATAAAGCCACCTGTTTGGCTCGAGTGGGCAACTCTGGAACAAGGCATCTCTCTGAGTATTGCCTAAACCTTCTTCCTTCCAGTCTAACAGTCTCTTGAGGTGTCTGCTTGAAGCTGTGAATTAGTGAGGAAGTGTTATGTCATATGCCACTCTTAGAGAATTCAGTGATGAAAGCCTCGAGAAGTTGGTCTATGCTTCTAAATTGTCTCTCATTTAGAGGTTGAAACCATGTAAGGGCTGTGTTCCTAAGGGTGAGACCGAAAGCATTGTACTGCGTGAATAGGTCCTCAACTTGTTCAACTCTCAAGACTTGTCTAAATTCGGCCACATGATCGTATGGATCTCCAGTGCCATCGAAGTAATTCTTCATGGACTTAACTAGTTGTGTAGATCTCAAAGTCCTCGTGTGCTCTCTAGGTCTTTGAAAAGGGAATTCATCTACATTTCTTGGATTTCTTGGAGCTCTAAGTCTCTCAGGTTCCACTCTATCAATTTCTGTTCTTGTTATTTCTCTTCCCAACGGGTTGGAAAAACTCACTTCTAGCCTATCTCTACTTCTGTCCCTTTGAGCTCCATGAGCTTGGGATGTTCCCGCTCGTGGGTGGCCATAAGAGACATTAGATCTTGGTTGGGGGAAAACAAATTCACCCTTCCAAGTGTAGGCATGCCTACCATGCTCCGTGACTACAAAGATCCTCTCTGAAGTATTGTCTAAATAGGTCACTTTGCTTGGACTATCCAGATCTTTAAATTCGTAGATAGTGAGCGCTCCAACCTCATTAGGTTGACTAGGCTTGTACCTCCAAAAGGCTTTCATCAATCTCTCGGTTCAAGAGCAGATCTATGCTCTTATTATCCTGGGGAACCCATTCCGGTGTGATAATTCTAGTTAGGACTGATTTGCCTCAAGGGGTTTTAGGCTCTCCACCTACGTTTCCTTGCTCTAGGTCTCCTATGTCTACTTCTGGGATCACATTACCAAATTCATATGTCCTATCTGGGTGACTGGTTACTATGTATATGGTTCCTTCTTTGTCTAGGTATGCTCCATTTTCAAACTTGACTACTGCGTGTTCTAGTCCAATGGGTTGATCAGGGTTTTTAATTTGGACCACAGATCTTCCTAGGCCATCCTCATAGATGCAAGCACCTAATCCGTTGGTTCTAAGGTATTCCAGCTGAGTCTTGTAAGGCCCTTCAACCTTCTGTAAGTATGGCATGCCTGAACTTTCTGTGGGTCTTTCTATACCATGAGAGATATCGGACTCGCTAGTTTCCGAGCTAGGGTAATGCAAATAATGGCTCAACTGCTGGGCCCAAGACCTAGCAGTATGATTGACGCTAGCCTCTAAAGACCTAAGACTCTATCTATCTCTCCCTAGGTGTTGTCCTGATCTAAGGTTCATATGCCTAATTGAATAGCCCCAATTTTCCCAAGTACAACCTTGTTGTTGAGCTCTTTTGTATCAGTTACTTGGTTCTTTTTAAGTTGATTATCGTTTTTATGATCTTTTTTGGTATCACGTCGTCAGGAATACTTGAGTTAATTTTCGCTTTTTAAGTTGATCGTACCACGTTAACTTCTTTCCTTTATAGTTATCGGTCGCACATAGGGATTATGTTTCAGCTTGGACTTGAGTATTTAGGTAGTCTTCAATTGGATAGATGCCTATCATCTCCCTGACTTACTTCTAGCACTACTCGCACTTAGCCTAAGCTAGGAATTGACAGAGGAAGTTGAGAATGATCCAACCTCGAGATGCTTATCCCCTACCCTTGTAAGCCCAGGAGATGTGTTCCCAAGCCTGCACTCACTCTTGCCTTGAACACCTTTTGAAGTTCTTAGTGGACTTGTAAAAGTCCCAAAGTTAGCTGAAGATTTGAATTTAGTTGACACCACAGACCATTTTCATTCATGCATCTCACAGACCAAATTGCATTTTACCTTTATGGAAAACAATCCTGAAGATCCCTTAGTTTTTCTACCCCAAGGTATGGTCACTTCAAAGTACCCTATCTAATAATCCTCGTATTATTTTTACTGCAACCAGTGGAAGTTTTGGTAGTACTCCCCACGAGCTTTCCAACAAGCCTAAGATCACTCCGAACGGGTTTCGTATGAGGAAGTTATGACTTTTCAGGGTTTTGGGGTTAAAATAGGGTTCAAATAGGCTATCAGACAAACAAGATTTTTTTTCTCAAATCACTAGTGTGGGGGTCTCACAAAGTGCTAATTTCTTGATTTCTATGCCCAAAATTATGCCAAAACCTTGGAATTCAAAACCCTAAAAATTGAGCCAAAAATGCCTGTCAATCACGATCGACACGTCCGTCAATCGCGATTGACACAGGTGTCCGTCGGGCCTATCAGTCGTGATCGACACGTCAGTCACGATTGACGGTGTCAATCGCGATCGACAGAGTCGGTCGTGGGTCTTGTCAATCGCAATCGATGGTGTCAATCGTGATCGACACTTTTTGTGCAAATTTCGGTGTGATTTCAGTCGATCGGGGTTCTAACCGTTGCAAGGGACACGTGGTGAAGCGAGTTTTTGAGTCAATCGTGATAATTCAGTCAGTCGCGATCGACGGTGTCATCGTGACTGATAGAGGTTTCGGTCGTGGCTATCGATCACGATCGATGGTATCAATTGTGATTGACAGGGTCTATCGGTCGTCTTCTATCGATCGTGGCTGTCGATCGTGATCGACAGTGTCGGTCGCAATTGACAGAGAAACATGGAATTATTTAATTTTAATTAGTGATTTGGAATGTGCTCCTCATATGTGTCATTGTGGTGTGCTTTGTTTTACCAAAGGAGCGATTTTTCTGTCGATCTCGATCGACAGAGGTCTGCGACATAGAGACAGAGCCGAGCTTTTTCGTACCTATGCACCGTGCTGGAGACGATGAGATAGCCAAATCCTGCAAGGAAGCTCAAAAGATATGATCGAAAAATTGAAATTTTCGCGATGATGGAGATGGAGGTGGGATATGGTGAGGATGATGATGGTGAAGTAAGAAAGAGAAAAATAAGGAAAAGAAAGAAATTACCTACAATGCCAACGTCACCTCTCTACATCTTACCATCACACGCTCATCCTCAAAGCTTGTTCCATGACAACGGTGCCAAAATTTGGTGTAGCTCAGTGATGAGTAGCACCTCCTTTAATGTCAATCTGGGAAGACCTGAGGATGGTATGAAGACCTCGAACAAGTGATGACACAACTGTGTGAGTGAGAAGCACACTAACATGCACACGCATACACACACACGTGCACACAAGGCAAGAACAGAGAGAGAGACAATGAAGTTCTTTAGATTACTCAAAAGTGCTCTTACAAGCTCAATTCTACAACAAGCTAACCTCAAAAATGAGCTCTCTAGCTCTTTTTATGGTTTTTGACTAGCTTTGGCCCTGTCCAGGCCTAGTGTCTGGCCTAGTTAAAAATTAGGTTCTAGGGCCTATTTGAGGGCTCAAACGACGTCTAAAAAATATGAAAATTGATAGATAGGTACTTCTAATGCTCCTCAAGCTCAAGGATTCCTTGGCTTGCACAAAATGGAGCTACAAAAATATGAAGTGGTATTTACAATGGCTTTTGGTGATGAAAATCACTATTTTTGTAGGGATTTCTTCTAACAATTTGACATACACTTCCTCGAGCTCCCTACTTGCTCCTTCTTCTTGTGTGCCCCCCTCTTTGATGTGCTCTTGTGCTTTGTACTTGACCTTCAACTTCATGAAAAATGATAGGCCTGTTTGCCAAATCTTCTTTGACTGCTTTGCCTGCTTGGCCCTTCACGTTGGCTCCCTTGTCTTGTAAGTCCTTGACCGCCCTGACCACTGCCAACAACATGCACGGCACTCATGTTCCATCCGGGAAGGATGCTCTCATACCCACTGACATGAAGGATAGGAAACTACTGAAGCTTAAAGATATGGTGGCACTAAAACCAAACGTGTCTATCCCTCTCCGTATGTGCATGCAACATTTTGCTTTTCCTGGTCAAGATCAATTCACACAACCCCACAAAAGACTATGGTTTTCTCTTTACTTGACGGAGACAGGTGCAATACCTATCAAGCTCCTGTATGGATTATGGAGCAGTTGTATGAAGCAAATAAAAGGTCATCTAGAAAACTAGTGGTGAATGGTTGTTGTGCAATCACACGCATTATCTACATATGCTTAGCATATGATGTACCCATTAAACGTGCTTAACATGGTCTCACATACAGATGTTTAAAAGACACAAAATTGCCTCACATCAATCCAAGCGTATGAGAGGCGCAATTCCATGCATCCAGACACGTGAAGTTCTTATGACTCACGAGGGGAGGCCACTGTACCTGCCTTTACCATTAGAATACCCAGGCCTGGATTTGAAGGTACATCACAAGCTGCCCCATCAGCTCCCCTTGTACCTTGCGAATTTGAATTTGATACGATTGGAGAAGTTGAAGGGATGAGCACTTCGACTTCGAATCATTCTTACAGAATACCCAACTCTTGGATGTAGAATTCTTTTCGGACACAGAAGAACAAAGCATCTCTTCCCAAAGATGAAGGAAATCCATAGACAACCGCCATGTACATTGGGGTGATGATCAACAGAAAACTCTATCTCAATAATTAGAACACTCAGAGGCAGAAGAAGAGGAAGGAGAAGAAGCAGAAGTAGAAGAAACCACCTGACACCCAGCATATACAACAGAACTCTGAAGGCTGTATCAAATCATGGAATGAGTGCGGTCGCAACAACTGCTCACCGAACAGAGCAGTAGGGTGCTCATGGCTCAACTATTGGAAGAAGCTAGGGATGACTCTGAATATAGCGAAGGTCTACTATTGGTGGCAGAAAGGTATGGGGTAGTGGAAGCAGTCCGATCAGCGATCCAGAGGCCTCCTATTCAATATGACCCACGAAGATTCCAAACATGACCACGATCTGGTAAAAACATCCAAATTCCCATTACTATGGGGGAAGGACCTATTATTACATCCGAACCCATTGAGACAACCTCCCAAACAGCAGTAACCTCTGACCAAGAGCTCCTGGTCACCTAGGATGAATCAATCGAACCACTACCACCGACCCTCCCATCATCACCTCCTCGAACAGAAGCTGTAAATATCACCTCGACTACCCAACCCATAGAGCAAACCTTTGTTTTCCGTAGTCCCGCCTCCAATTCCACTTTGTTTTCCTCCTTTGAAAACCCTCTATATAATACCACCACTGTCATAACAAAGTCCTTTATAGAGCTTGCCATAGGACAACCAGCCCCCACGCCCTCGGCCATAGGCCATCCTAACTCTAGATCCATGTTCCTTGGATTCCCTACCACCATGCCACCCATCATGGCCTTCCCTCCTCCACAATCTCACCTCCCAACCCCCATCCCGCCAATCCTTCAATCCCTCCATGCCTTTCTTTCTAGAACGTTCCAACCGAGGTCTCAACCATTTCCTTTATTTTTAGTTCCTGCACCCACTTCTCATCTATTCACCACAATCACACTCACACCACCTACCATTCCAATGTATATGGTAGACACCACACTTGCATCCACTCCTAAAAGTATGGACATTTCACCACCCATGACACCTCCCCCAAGACTCCCACCTTCTCCCATTCCCCCTCCACCTACTTCACCCACACACACATCTCCAATAGACACAACATTCACTCTTCCCATTCCCCAATCCCCTCCTCTTGCATTTTCCATTATACAAAATACACCTTCATCTATAGGGAATGCATTCGACACCATGCTTGCATGTGTTTCACAATTAAGGACAGAATACAATCAGCTTCAGCAACATAATGAACCACTACAAGAGCACTCGGAAGTGCTACAACATCGGCTTGCTACACTAGAAGAGGAGAATGCCCGCCTCCAAGCACAGTTTCAAACTTTACAAGAGGCCCATGGCATATTGGAAGTAAAGTTACAAGACATAGATCAAGAAGCAATCCATGAAGTGGAAAGCCACCTACGAATGCAAATGGAACGCAACCCCAAACTCCAATGCAATATGGCACTATTGAAATGACACTTGGCAGCGGCTCACGAGGAAAATAGGCATCTCCAACTACAAAATGAGGAAAACTTAGAGGCAGCCATCAAAAGCACACCTGGGGCACCCATCAATCCCTCAAAATTCCAAGCAGTGACCTCGGAGAACATCAAAATAATCCTTGAAGATTATGCCCACCTACTTGAGGCACATGACCAGTTATCAAAGGAACTTGATCAACTGAAAGAGACATGACCAAAAGACACGACAACGACCCCCCAAGCCACCGCATCAACTGCTTCACTTATCACTGACTCAGAGGCCCTACAAGATCTCCAAAAACAAGTCACATAATTACAAGCACGTCTACTACAATACGAAAGACCACCATCACCACCTGAGGCGCCCACAGATGAAGAGACAGTATCCATTCCTGTGGAACAAACGTTTGAAGAGGAATATGATCCGCAACCCTTGCCAGGGGGACAACAAACAAAAGAAGGTCAGGATACTTTCGAAGGACCATGACCCCCATGGCTACGACAAGTGGAAGAAATGGGGAGTTCTCATGAAGATCACACAATAGTGCAAAATCAGGCCATGAGAGTCATAGAAGAAACCGTGTTACAATCCAATTACTTCAAAAACTTGTCATCTAGATGACTCATCCTCTCATCAGAACTCCAATATAGGCCTTACTATATTATTCTGGCCGATTACAATACATAGATACAGAGACTCAAGGGTAAGATTCCTTCGCTACCCAATTTCAACCCGAAGACCTTTCTCCAAAGGTGTAGAAAGGCAAAATCTGTCAACCGACATGGCGGTAGAAACTTCTTGAGACATATCGTGAAATGTTGTGCACATGGAACAACGCGCCTTTACATCTACTCTACAATCCATGCTACAACCCCTTTCCACGATGCAGATCATGGAAGGCATTCAACATAAAGGTATAGAATAATGCTCAATGTAAGGAGTGGCTCAATTATCCGTACATAGCGCCACCGCAGGGACTATCCTCGGTAGCTTACATGATGGCAACAATTCGACATTGGATCCCTTGACTGAAACCAATGCCAGATGTCGTAGGACAAATGATGCTTAAAATTTTGGATATGATGCAGGTCATACTTAAAACATTTAGAAATGCAGTAGCACCACATGTACGTCTACCGGGGTTTACCAATGGAAATTACGATTTGGTGTATGACATGAGCACCACCCCGAGCATTCGTGTGGCTTACGCTTGGCATGCACGCATCAAATACCTCCCTGCCTGTTATAAACAAACATTCGAAGACATCTTCAGATCAGGTTTCTGGGAGTATCACTTGGAGGTCTTCACACCTAAGCCCACATACCTGCTTCATCTCTTTGCATGTGAACAAGCCATGTACTCTAAGTATTACACGACACCGCAACCAGATGTCCTGGGTGTAATAAATTGGGATGCGTTGGAAGCTGATCTAGCAAGAGGATTACGGATAGGAGAGCACGAGCTAGCCACCAACGTTATCCAATACTATATTGACCACCCTACCGAACAGAGGTTTGTCAGGGACGACAGACGCTAGAGAGGGGGGAGTGTTGGCATACAAGTCATAAGAAGAGCATACAGGCACAAAGGAGTGGTCATATACAATATGGAAACAAGGCCCAATCATTTTTTTTGGAAACCATTTCCAACTCAAGTGATTTTCATCACTACACACACATTGTAAATTCCGTTTTAGGTAGAATGGACTCCATTTTGTTCAAGACGAGGAGTCCTCGAGCTTGAGGAGTATTAGAATTAGCTACATACCAATTTTCATAATTTGTAGACTCTGTTTGAGCCCTCAAATAGGCTCTAGAACCTAATTTTTAACTAGGCCAGACACTAGGGCTAGACAAGGCCAAAGCTAGTAAAAAAACTATAAAAAGAGCTAGAGAGCTCATTTTTGGGGTTAGATTGTTAGTGATTTGAGCTTATGTAAGAGACTTTTTGACTAATGCAAAGAACTCCATGGTTCCTCTCTTTGTTCTTGCCTTGTGTGCACGTGTGTGTATGTGTGTACGTGTTTGTGTGCTTCTCACACATGCACTTGTGCCTTCACTTGCTCATAGTCTTCATACTAGTCCTCACGTCTTCACGGATTGATTCTTATGAGGTGGATCTCCTCACGTTCGTACTTGCCATTGTGCTAGAGTGACAGGGGGTCTAGTTAATGTTCGGCCTTTGAAATGCTGCACTTTGTTCCACATTAGGGCCCTCTGAATAGGAATGTCATAAGCTAAACATCTATAAATGATTCTTGTCAAAGCGCAATATCCATAGAAGATTGATTTATGTGGCCATCTCTTGTGAGCCAAGTGTATCTCGTTGATGATCTAGTGGGGTAGGTTGATGGGGAGGTTCTGTGTCTGTGCAAGGTGTAGGCTAAACCAAAGTTTCTTAGGCGGCATGCTGAACCTCTCTTGTGCTCAAAATGCAAAATGTTGCATGCACATTCTCAAGTGAACTGTGATGTTCAGTGTCATGGCCACCATGTCCTTGAGCTTGGTGAGGCTTCAATTCTTCATGTTATCAGGCACCAAGACCTTCTTCTCTATAGGTATATGCATGCCTCTCATGTCTAGGGCCTCTCACACTAAGTTGTTGGATAACTTAAACCTCTTTAGCTCATTTCCCCTTGTTAGAGATGGGAGCACAAATGTGCTCCTACCTTTGGGGTGCTTGATCACAGTCAAAGTGTTGATAAGATAGTAGCATCTCATGAAGTCAAGCTTTGGGAGCTGAGCACCGAAGTATGCGTCCAATCCTGCTTTCTCCCACACACGGTGGAGTCCTTCTACATTTTGTAACTTTTCAAATTCCCTTGTCAAAAAATGATATTTGCCCCACTTTCCATTGAATTCCAAATCTCCCACCCAAAGGTACGATCCTTCTCCCAAGGGTCCTGCAACTTCACTAAACCAATGAGAAGCTTTACCAACAAGCATCGTATGGCTGCTTGGCAGGTCCTGTATAGGTAATCTGAATGGCCTGCAACTCCTCTGATCTTTCAATCATTTCAAGCATGATTGGTAGACTTTCCATATCAACCACCTCCTAACTTCCACTCGGGGTCTAATGCTATAGCTTGGGCATTCCTTGCACATCTTATGCACATGTTCTTGCATTGTTGGCCAGTACACACCTAGTCTCTGTAGCATTTGTAGAGTTCACTATTTCGAGTGATGTTGTTGTAGTACACCAACGTGCAATTTGCAACCACTTTGCATGCTCATTGTTGTCTACGCAGCAAGTTAGTATGCCTTGATTTGTGTGCTTATACATGCTGCTTACCATTATGTGATACTTCGGAGACATCACTACTTCTTTATCTTTGGCTTTCAATACAGGATGTTAGGTCCAAAGGTGAGGATATGCACTATATTTTGAGCCCATTCAGACACTAATTCTAGATTGAACAAGTAAGCATCAGGAAGGTCATCTGATACTCCTTGAGAGGACTCTCCTAAAGTCAATCAAGAAAGATGATCAACTCTCAAGTCAGTTCTACCTTTCCTAACCACAATTTCAAATTCATATTCCATTAGTAAGAGGAACCATCTTACTAATGGCCAGTATTGCAAGGTTTGTTCACTAGATATAGCAATGCTAGATGGTCTATCAAAAATTTAAACTTATTTGCAAGAAAATAGTGTCCAAACATTTTAACCACATATACCATGCCTAATCCTTCCCTCTCGGTAATGGTATAATTTCTTTCAGCTGCATTCAATTGTCTACTCGCATAGGAAATGGGAAGATCCATATTACCTTCACTAGTAGATTGTGCCAGCGCACACTTAATAGCATAATTGGATGCATCTACATGAACATGAAAGGGCTTCTTCCAATCTGGTGTAGTCAAGATTGGTGTTGAACACAATTGTCTCTTAAGCTCATTGAAGGAGTTCTCACATTCATCCATCCACTCAAAGTTAGTTAAGAGGGAGTACAAAGGCTTTGCAATTATTGCATACATGTGAATGAAGCATCGATAATATCCACAGTGCCCCATGAAGGCTTGTACTTCCTTGAAATTCTTTGGGCTAGGTAGCTCTACAACAGCTCTCACTTTCTCTTCGTCTGTGGATATGCCATTCTTTGACACTATGTGTTCTGAAATCTTGCCTTGCCTAACCACAAAAACACACTTTTTTGGGTTCAAGCAAACTTGATATTCTCTACATTTGTCAAAGATAGCTCTCAGCTCAGGGGTATGTGTTTGTTTAATGTTGGAATGAGCATAGAGGTCATCAACATAGACTTCCAAGTTCTTCCTCAAGAACTCTTTGAACACATGGCACATCACCCTTTGAAAGGTAGTTGGCACATTGATAAGACCAAATGGCATTACTCTAAAGGCAAATAAGCCTCACTCTATAGCAAAATCCATCTTATGTTGATCTTCCGGAGCAATGGCTACTTGAATTTAGCTCGAAAACCCATCAAGGAAGCTGTATACTTCCCTTCCTGCTACCCTCTCTAGTAGATGCTTACTAATAGGAAGCGGATAACTATCTCTAATTGTGGCTGCATTAACCTTCTTCAAGTTAATGCAAACACCTAACTTTCCATTCCTCTTGGGAACCACTACGATGGGGGATACCCATTCAGTGTGCTCAATTTCATAGATAAATCCAGCTTCTATCAATCTATCTATCTCTTCCTTGATCTTGGCAGCATAGCTATCATTATATGTGTATAGCTTCTACTTAGAGGGTTTGACATATGAGGTCATGGTGATTGCATGTGAGCATATGTTCCACACCTTTTAAGTCTTTGTAACTCCAAGCAAAAACATCTCTGTATTCTCTTAGCAAGGCTACCAATTCTTGTTCCTCTTCCTTAGTCAGGTCATGTCCTATGTATGTGCATTTTTCTTCTCCCTCTTCTACGGTTACAATGATTTTCTTAGTTTTCTCCTTGTCACCATAACCCTCTCCTGTTTGTGCATCACATTTAGGAATTCTTATCAAGACTCTCCTATCTTCTATCTCATACTTCTTAAAGTTTTTCGGGACCTCAAACAAAGATTCTTCCTCCTCTCGTTTGACTTCTCTCTTCTTCCTCTTCTTGCCTTCATTCTTAGTGGTTACTTGTGTGGCTAATCTCACATCATTCGTAAGTTCTTTATGTCTCTAAGGGTGAGCCTCCACTTCGTAGAAATATTCCTCTTCTAATGTAAAAGGAGGGTCCATAATGATTGATTCTAGCTCAGTGTTACTTGCTTCCTCAAGTACATCAGTGATCAGTTCACACTCTTCAATAATTGAATCACACATAAGTGGTTCTTTAGTGAAGACTAAAATGTCATAGCCATCCTCATCATAGTGTGGTGTTCATTGCTCTTCGTTGATGGCTACATCCATTGTCGCTAGAATTTTTGCCCAACCATGAGGTTCAAATTCTTAGTTTGGAAATACTACAGGTGCATAGGCTGGGTCTTGAATTGATCTATGAGTTTCCTTTGCACCTACCTCTCTAGCTTTTTCTCTCTTCTCTTCTTCTAGTGCTACTTTGCACATTCATAAGTGGGTATCTTCATGCATCCATGAGGATCCTGATCTTATGGAATGCATTGACTCTGTATCATCTGTGGCTCTATGGATGGGATTCCACTATATGGGGGGTACATCTCTATGAGAGTAATCCTTGAGATTGACTTTTGTTGTAACACCTAAGTGTTGCAAATACAAGGAATTGGTTCCCCAATCCTATACTACTTGCAATTTTTGCATAAACGTTGTTCCCAAAATCATCTCATAGGTGTGATTTTTGTTGAAGGCACATATAGCAAACGTATGCTCGAACACTACATCACAAGTAGTGAGAGTTATCCCTTCTAGCAATCATAAAGGTCTCTCTATGTGACCATCGGCTATTTGTAGTTTCATTCTTGTGGGCCTGAGTGCTGGTTTGCCCCAACGCTTCCATAGGGAAGTGGTAGCAATTGCAACTCCTATACCTGAGTCCAAAATTGACTTGGTGGTGTAACCTTGATGGTTAATGGGAAGATAGGTGTTTCCTTATTCTCCTTTGCTCATGTCCCCTATCTTATCCAAAGGCATTTCTGGCACAATTCTATGAGATCCTACCTAGGAACAAGGTTTCGCTACCTCTGGCACTTGGTTGGCTATGTGTTTCCACAATTCTTGCTTAACCTTGAGTAGCTCCTCTAAAGTGAGATTTCCCTACACTTTAGTGTTTTTCACTACCTCCATATTCCTAGGTATGACTAAATTTTCCTTTCTTACTAGAATCTTGGGTGCTCTCTGTTAGCAGGCCGCCGCAGTGAGACTCGCATAACGGAAATCTTTGTAAAACACGTCTGAAAGGTTGTTACGCGCATTCTTGTAAAAGCTTATATAAAGCAATGAAAAAGAGACGCTCAGGGACGGGATTTGTTTGGAAATTCACCAGACTGTTCGTCTGTGTGTGGTCTGACGTTAGTTAATCTTGTTATTTCTGAATTGTCTAAGTGACCTGTGTATCTATTGGTCTGATCTTTGTCTGCATTTGTTCTTGTTGATAGTCGTGCGGTTGCAAACTTGTCCTGTTTCAGTAACTCATCTGCCGTAGGTTCGACGTTTTGTCTGTGAATCTTTACTGGAAGTGTAGTTTGATGTATTGGGCTAACTGATTGTCTTGGGATGATCCACCAGATGGTTAACAAGTTCTGTGCGTAGAAGATAGTAGTTCTGGTACTACGGGGAATACGTTGTTTTAATGTTTACTCGGTCGTGGTATGGTAAGTTAATGCCCCGTAAGAAGCTTAAGTGGTACAAATGGTCTTCGGAATTTCGGTCCTTCATGACTGTATTCGCTGTGACGCCGATTGTAGAATGGTTGTGATATCTATCTGAACGAGTGACTTTGATTCTTGTGCTAAGGTCTCCAACGAATTAAGTATTGAAGTAGTTGAGCATAAGCGAATCTTGTTAAGTTCCAGTAGACCCCTGTATCTGATGTAGTTGTATTGGGAAAACTAGTATAGGGCCTCTGTTCTTACAGACCCCTTCCACTCCCAAGAACCCAAGGACCAGGTAAAACGCACTTCCGATTGTGGGAAAAGGCGCTTTACCAACCACCGATTAACACAGGCGATCCTACTGGGGATGTGGCATCAAGATTTCCGTTCACTGACGCAAGAAGTATCAAGATCACCATTTGTGTGACGAACGTAATATTTAGAACGGACGCTGATAGATTGCAAGGATAGTCATTGTTTTTGGACAACTGTAAAGAAGTATAGTACGAGTAGTATATGCCGGTTACTCGATCCGATGAGACGTATCCGAAGCACAAACAGTCAAGAATACCTAATCTACTAAGAACGCCTTCAGGAGGTAGAAGCGCAGGAAGATCCAAACCTGTTGACAAGGAGGAAAGAAACGTTACTGACGATTCCGATCATATTCCGGTTGATTTTTCTCCATCTCTGATAAATTCCGGTACTGTTTCGGCACGATCTGTCGAAAATACAGTAATTCCAGAATCTACCAGGACGCAATCTGAATTTAGCTTACCCGCTTTGATTGGAGATTCAAAATTGTTAACGAATAGCAACGATTTTGCCGAAGAAGGCAGTAAAGAAAAGAAAACAGTCTGCACTGGTGGAAAATCGACACCTTCCGGTGACATTTCGGTGCAGTTTTCCGGTACCAGATTACCACTTTTTGGTAAATCTTTAACCCACACACCGCTATTAGGGATAAGCCTTCCTACGGTCGATTTCAAAAAAGAGGGAAATGTGTTCGAAGCCGAGGTTCGTAACATACTGAGCAAGATTATCAAACCAGAAAGAACACAGGCTGAGGAGATAGATTCTGAAGATTCAGATATTCAACCGCGGAACACAGGAGATAGTCACCATACAATCAGCAGCACGATGAACGGCCAACAACAGCAACAAGTATGTCCACCCAGGCCACCGCCGACAGGTGTAACGTACACTAAATTCGGTGGATTTCCAGGGGATGACCCAGACGCTCATGTACGCACTTTTGAGATTAGTTATGCAGTACTCAATCACCCCATTGACCCGGTGTATAAGGCTATCGTTTTCCAGTCCACCTTGGTCAATGAAGCCGCTAGATGGCTTACAGAGTATGATATAAATCACTTCGGCACCTATGAAGCAGTGAGGGATGCATTTCTGCAAAGATTTAGACTAAAGAAGAATCCTGCAGAAATTTTCGACTACTTACAAAACAATAGACAGAAAGTAAACCAAACAGTGCAAGAATACGCCACTTTATTCAGAACACACTTGCGGCAATTGCCACCAGCACATGCCAACCTGCCGGATGACGTCATTACTCAATGGTTTATTAATGGACTGAATCCACAACTCAAACAGATCATGATTATTCGGTGTGTCGGAGCAATGACCCTAGATGCAGTAATTGCGATGGCTCTACAACTAGAAAACAAAGTCGGGGGATTTACAGAAGATCTGGAGTGGTTAAAGACAAACAAAAACGGTGCAGAAGATCTAACAAGGCAAATGTATTGCACCACCTGCAAGAATTCGGGCCATACGAGGGCCACTTGTGCACTGAATCAGCTATTTTGTGCCATCTGCAACACCACCGGACACACCACCGAAAACTGCGCCTATAACGCTAAAGTACAAGGGACAGCGACGGTCAATGCAATTATACAGGAACCAGGGCAACCAGCCAATCACTATGTGCCTCCGCAGATGAGAAACAACCAGCAACAAGGTTATCGAGAGGAACAATAACTATAACGCAAACTGCTGGCAGACCTTACAGACACCGGAAAACCTCAATTTGCCACCACCGTGCTGTCATTTTTGTGGTGAATTCGGACACATTAGAAGGTTCTGCAAAGACGCAGCTGAGTATGACCAAAGGAAGAAGGAACGACAAAATCCGATGACAAATATGGTTCAGATCACGCCGGTAGAAACACAAGCTGCCGTTGTTCAGACCAGATCTGGTAGACCATTACAACCAGCGGCTGAGATATTTGAACCCGGCATTCAAGAACAGAAACGAACATATGAAAAGGCTAATCAATGGATCGCATCAGAACCACCAGTGTTTCCCGACCCAATTCCGGTAACCCAAGCTCCGTTAACTCAGGAAGCAACACAAGATCATGCTGCTAACACAAAAGCAGAAACATCATCTGTAGCAGGTACATCAGCACCAGCCAGTGCATCATCTTCAAAATCTGCGGAAATTACAAATCAATCACAACAAGCCTGGGAGATTCTATCCAAAGCATCCATTACACTTCCTCTTGGCCAATTATTGGCATTAGTACCAGGAGTCCGCCAGCAATTCCAACAACAATTTGCTGCCGAATCTGCTTGCATTCCGGCCACCGCAACTGTACAACCGGAACCAGATTCTACGGTCGATCATTCAGTTCCTCTGATTACGGTATGGTATAATAGTCATAAAATCACACAGGTATTAATTGATGGAGGGTCTGGTGTGAATATTGCCATTGCTGCACTATGCAAGAAACTAGGATGGACTAAAATAGAATCGGTTCAATTTTTTGTTAGAATGGTTGACCAGTCCAGAGTCCACCCAGTAGGGCTTGTTCGGAACATACCAATAACTTTGCAAGGCACCACATTTAAGATGACCTTTGTCGTCTTAGAATTGCCGGAATCCACCCTGGATTACAATCTCCTTTTCGGTCGCCCTTGGCTGAAGCAAGCTAAGGTGATACAAGACTGGTCCGCACAGGAGCTCACGTTCAAGGATAAAAATCGAAGATGTGTTGTAAAATTAGACGCTATACAACCCTGTGAATTACATGCTAGACCATATTTTGCAGAGCCCGTTCATATGCTAGATGGACTATCAGATGACGAAGAAGAAGAGTTCTTAAAGAACAACATTGATTTGATTTCCTTAGGAACCGTTGACCTACAAGCTGCTGTAGATAATTGGAGCCCATCAGTCTGCTCAATGACACCTGTAACAGAAGAAGATAAGAAAGAAGATATTGCTGCTACAGACGACGCAGAACTACAACAACTTTTCAAACCAACAGACGACACCGAGAAGCCGCGACAATTTTATGTGCCAGAAGATCAGTTAGTAACTTATAATTTGGGAGATGCAAACCACCCACGCCCAGTCAAGATAAAAGAAAACTTACCATAAAAATTTCAAGCAGAATTACTTCAGCTTCTCAGGGAACTTTCTGACATTTTTGCTTGGGATTATAAGGATATGAAGGGTCTGGATCCGCGCATCTATCAACACAGGGTTATACTCAAGCCGGAGACAAGGCCAATCAAACAATCCAGCTATCGAATGAACCCGAACTACGCAACATAGGTAAAGGCTGAATTGGATAGGCTATTGAAGGTTGGATTCATTGTACCTATAGAGCACGCGGAGTGGATATCACCAATTGTTATTGTACCGAAAAAGAACAAGCAGCTCCGCATTTGTGTAGACTACCGAAAGCTGAATGCAGCTACGGTTCCAAATCCATTCCCATTACCTTTCCTGGACACCATGCTTGATAGGGTAGCAGGGCACGAAATGTATTCATTTTTAGATGGATACAGTGGATATAATCAAGTTAGGATGGCTGAACAGGACATTCCGAAGACCACCTTCATCACCAACTGGGGTGTGTTCGCATGCATTGTTATGTGGTTTGGTTTACGAAATGCTCCCAGTACTTTTCAAAGATGCATGCAAGAGATATTCTCACCTTACCTTACTTCATTTATGCAAGTTTATCTCGACGATTTTTCAGTATTTGGCAAAATGATAGTACATCTGTTCCATTTACGATGCTGTTTTGAAAAATGCAGAAAATACAAGCTCTGTTTAAACCCAAACAAGTCTGTATTCGCGGTCTCCTGTGGAAAATTACTTGGTCATATTGTGTCTGCGCAAGGCATTCAGGTAGATCCCGATAAGATTTCAGCAGTATTAGAAGTGCCTGCACCAACAACACCTAAGGAAGTAATGCGCTTTATGGGGCAAGTTAGATGGCATGGATGACACGGTGGCTTGCCCATTTGGCAGTACCACTGAACATAGTAATCACCAAGACCCCACGACAATTTGAATGGACTGAGGAGTGCCAGATAGCGTTTGATCGATTATAAGTGTTTATTAACATAGGTTCCCATATTACAACCCCCCGACTGGGATCACCCCTTCCATGTATTTGTTGATGCTTCAGATATAGCTATTGGCAGCGTCCTAATGCAACCGACCAATAAATGGTTCAGACCTATGTATTACGCCTGTCGAAGATTAGCCTCCGCTGAACGGAATTACTCCGTAACAGAACGAGAATGTTTAGGTCTAGTATATTCAGTCAAAAAGTTCAGACATTATCTACTGGGCCATAAGTTTACTTTCCACACAGATCATGTTTATCTAGTTCGGCAACAACATTTGGGAGGACGATTAGCACGATGGGTGCTGCTTTTGCAAGAATTTGACTATGAAGTTATACATAGACCAGGCACCTCACACGCCTTAGCAGATTTTCTGTCGCGCCTAGATTCCGGTGAGGCTCGGGTAGGTATAGATGACACAACTCCAGCGATCTATACTTCTGAACCAACTCACGATGAAGGCACCGACCTGCCTATGCCAACTAATTATTATGATCAGATATTGACCTTTCTCAATAATGGATACCTGCCATCCCAGACTTCTACAGCAATACGCAGAAAAGTTGCAGCATTCAGCCGCCAATTCCGGTTGATTGCTGCTGAACTATATTATGTGGATCATACCGGAATTCTACTTTGTTGTATTCCTCCACACGAAGTAAACTCAGTCATCACTTTGGCTCACTCGATCCCGACAATAGTTCATTTTGCTGTAGATTTAAACCACCGGAAAATTCTGCAGAGTGGACTCTGGTGGCCGACTATGTACAGGGATGTGTTGCAGTTTGTCAAATCCTGTGATAATTGCCAAAGAACCGGACAACCATTACAGCGTCATCATTTTCCTCTTCAACCTGTACTGCCATTAGAACCCTTCCAGAAATGGGGTTTGGATTTCATTGGTCCTATTACACCACCCTCAGTTCTCAACAATAATCACTATATCTTAACATGGGTTGATTATGCAACAAGATGGGCAGAAGCATGGGCTTTACGATCAGCTACAGCTGTTGTGGTAGCAAAGTGCCTACTGATAGATGTTTTTCCAAGATTTGGTTTACCCCTCAAATTGGTAACAGATCAAGGCACTCATTTTGCTAATAACTTGATAAAGGTACTTACACATTCGTTCCAGATTACTCATAAATTTAGTTCTCCATATTATCTGCGTGCTAATGGTCTGGCCGAGAGTACCAACAAGTCTTTGCTAAATATACTTCAAAAATTGATTATGGACGCACCGGAAAGATGGGATCAACTGTTACCTACTGTACTGTGGGCATACCAAACAACTTATAAGGGAACCACAGGACTGACTCCTTTCAAATTAGCCTTTGGAATCGAAGCTATAGCACCAATGGAGATAGTGGTGCCAAGTTTAAGAGTAGCCATCAACCAGAAATTACTACCGGAAGATTCTCTGTCATTTCGGTTGGAGACCCTCAGAGAATTAGACGAACATTGATGGCACAGTTTTATGACTATGAGGGAAGTACAACTAAGACAAGCCAAAACACATGATAGACATCTACGAACTCTAGTTTTTATGGTAGGACAACTTGTCCTCTTTTACAATGCGAAATCGAATCGCTCTGCCGGCAAGTTTAAGCTACGATGGTTTGGCCCTTATCGAATAACGGAACAGGTGGGCCCTGCAACATTTCGGTTGACCACATTAGCCGGAATTCCCTTGCCAAAAGTAATAAATGGTTCGAAGCTGCGACCATATCGACAAGCGTCACATCTGCGATAAGACGTTACGCGGAGTGCCGCGACTTTTGACGTTCTTTTTTTAGTCCTTCTCTTTTTCTTTTAATTTTGCATAATCAATAAAATAAGTGTAAATATCCGCGTCTTGAACTCTATTTATAACTAAAGCCGCCCGGTCTTTTTCAAGCCGTTCATGCATGCACTCCATAGTTAAGAAATTATCATATCCACGTCGTGGGATAATTTATTATGATTGATTTCTCTTAGTTGCAGTGCATCTACATAATCTTCGCCAGTCCGCCGAAAAAATGCTATCGTATTTGTGTAATTGTGATCTGTGTTACCCTATGTTTGCGTGATTGTGCTTGCTGACTGTATCGCCCCATGGAAGCTTTGGCAAACTATGCCGCTTTCCATGACGGACTCCCTACCAATGTAGGAGAGTACCTGCGCATCCGGGGATTATCCAACTTCGCTGAGCTGCCATGGCACTCAGTGGAGAATCACCTTTTCTTTGCCCGAATAATCTCCGCCATCGCCAACACACCTGCGACAGAGAAAATGTGGGCTATCACCTCTTTACCCTCCCGAGTAGTAATCACATTTCAAACATTCGCTCAGTCGTTTTGACTTCTTGCACAAGGCAAACAGAATGGCCCAAACCTTCCCATAGCCACCATGAAACAGTTATTTCCTAGGTATTCGTCGAACGAGTACGCCATTCTTTGTAGACCTGAACCTGAGAGAACCGCACTCCAATTCCTAGTAGCCATACTCAACCTCCAGAAACGAACTTATGGAATATCACGCGCATTCTACTCAACCCTCGACTTAGCTTCACGAGAACCGGTAAACTTTGCAACATACTACTTCAGTCGTATACACAAAGAATGCGTAGCCATTATGAAGCAGGTGAACAAAGGAAACACGCCAAGATCCAGGTTGCCACATATCCTGTCATTTCTCTTCCCCACCATCCTTGTAGCACAACCACCACCGAGAGGTCCGGTCCTAAGACAGGAAGAATCCGTACAGCTGTTAGAAGACGATGAGGAAGACGAAGAAGAAATCAACCATCTATTCCGAAGAAAAAGAATCAGGATAAGTTCCTCTGAAAGCGAAGCACTAGGCTCAGCCGGAGAAGATGAAGAAATAAATAAAGAAGTAGATACGCAAGAAAAAGACACATTCCACGATACCAACACCTCGATGCAACATGAGTCATCTGCACAAACATCAGCATCGGAGCAGCAACAGCAACAAGACCAGACCGAAACAGAAACAGTCTCGACAGAACATATATCTCAGCAACAAACGGAGCCACAAAACCAAGAAGATAAACAACAAGTAGTTAAGGAAGCTTTAGAAACATTCCTTAAAGCAGTTGAGTCCGCAGCAACCGAAAACGCAGAATCGGAGCAACCGACAAAAGAAAAGGTAATACAATCTAACCCTATCCTCCCTCCTCCCTCACCGAAACATCCACTCAAACCCATCTCACCTGTCTACCCCACTCACCCTGCTGAAACCACTGCATCCTCAAGCTCATCACCCACTTACTCGCCACCGAACTCCCAACAACTCCACGCCGAAACCTCTTCGAAACCTCCAATTCCGGCCATCCTAGCAATTTCTGATTTAGCTGCAATAGGACATATGCTCATCAACTTATCACAACAACTGCGGCGACAACTGAAACAGCTCACAGACTCTGTGCAAGATGATTTTCAACACAAACTAGAAGTAATGGAGGCAGACATCACACCCCTCCAAGAGGAATTACACACAGTAAAGGTAGAAAACCATGCACTTAATGAACAGGTTAAGCAGTTATAGGCAATAATAAGAGAACAGGAAGATATTACCACCCAACGAGATGAAGCACTGAATGCAGTACACGCAAAGGAAGAATTGCTGATGGCTGCAGACGCAGAGCTCACTGACCTAAAGCAAACACTCAAAGACGCCGAAGATGTCAGAATTGCCTTAGGTAACCTGCTGGAAGAAACCAGACTTCAGTTACAGGAGAAAGACCAGCAAAACTAGGAACAACAAAGAGAACTTAAAGAGATGAAACATGAGCTTCACACGACAAAAGAACATTTATCAATTGTCAATGATATACTTCACAAGTATCTGATAAAAGAGCCGCAAATACAGAAGCAGATAGCAGCTATTAAAGCAGAAAGAGATGCTTATTACAAAACGATAGAATTTCAGAACCAACAATTCGAAAGAATGGATAATCAAATACGCAATAAGAAGGACCAGATCATTGATCTGCAGAAGCAACTAGCTGACATGAAATCATCCCGAGACGCTGCGATGGCCAACGACTTCTACTTACAGGAAACATTTTTACAAACCCAAGCCGAAATTTTGCTCACCGAAGCCATAGCCCTAAGCTCTGTTAGAACAGATGTGCAACTCCTAGAGCAAGATACACTTAAACAACTATTAGAAACATTAAAGAAAAAGATCGCCCGTACATTTAGATTAGCCCGAAACATGTATTTAGAAGGAATAGTCGAAGAATAGTAACCCTGTAAGAACTTGTGGGTTCGGGTCCACCCGTGCGTGCCAGTGTTAGCCGGCCACCGCAGTGAGACTCGCATAACGGAAATCTTTGTAAAACACGCACGAAAGGTTGTTACGCGCATTCTTGTAAAAGCTTATATAAAGCAATGAAAAAGAGACGCTCAGGGATGGGATTTGTTTGGAAATTCACCAGATTTTTCGTCTGTGTGTGGTCTGACATTAGTTAATCTTGTTATTTCTGAATTGTCTAAGTGACCTGTGTATCTGTTGGTTTGATCTTTGTCTGCATTTGTTCTTGTTGATAGTCGTGCGGTTGCAAACTTGTCCCGTTTTAGCAACTCATCTGCCGTAGGTTCGACGTTTTGTCTGTGAATCTTTACTAGAAGTGTAGTTTGATGTATTGGGCTAACTGATTGTCTTGGGATGATCCACCAGATGGTTAACAAGTTCTGTGCGTAGAAGATAGTAGTTCTGGTACTATGGGGAATACGTTGTTTTAATGTTTACTCGGTCGTGGTATGGTAAGTTAATGTCGCCGTAAGAAGCTTAAGTGGTACAGATGGTCTTCAGAATTTCGGTCCTTCATGACTGTATTCGCTGTGACGCCGATTGTAGAATGGTTGTGATATCTATCTGAATGAGTGACTTTGATTCTTGTGCTAAGGTCTCCAGCGAATTAAGTATTGAAGTAGTTGAGCATAAGCAAATCTTGTTAAGTTCCAGTAGACCCCTGTATCTGATGTAGTTGTATTGGGAAAACTAGTATAGGGCCTCTGTTCTTACAGACCCCTTCCACTCCCAAGAACCCAAGGACCAGGTAAAACGCACTTCCGATAGTGGGAAAAGGCGCTTTACCAACCACCGATTAACATCTCATACAAGTGGACTTTGCTTCCTATGGGCCTATGAAATGGGGTAGTTCTTGTAAGGAATTAGACTTGAAGTATAATCTCTCACTAGATTGGGCATCCTGCTGCTCTCCATAGATGGAAGGAATGTCTAGTGGGAATTGGTCGTGTAAGTCATCCACAAGTTCAATGGGACAAGGATTTCCACTTTCTTTAGCCCATTTCTCTTCTTGAATCTCTCTTAGAAATTCTGGGGAATATCGATCTATAGAAGAAGATGTGTTTGGTTCTGTGGAATTAGGCACATAATCTTCTTGGGGAGGAAGGTTTATCTTTTCACTTGCCTTGTCCTTTCCCTAGGAGGTGGATTTGTTTCCAGATTTTGCAATTAGGCTCTCCAATCTTTCTAATATTCCATCAAAATGCAACTATGTCTTAGTTGAACTATAGTAGTTGAAAAGGCAACTGGCTTCAAACATGGTTTGAGCCAGTTCTACCATCTTAGCACAAAGCTTTGTTCTCTCTATCTCTAGATCAGCTCTAGGGTAACATTTTTCATGATCTATCACATTTGGTCCTTCTTGGATTCTCGCCTGATATGCATTAAGCATCATGTCTAGGTCCTCGGGAATGGGATCTACTAAGACTGATCCTACTCTGGGTGGTGGGTGGGTTACATGTGGTGGATTAGAAGGTGATAGGGATGGTGATGGTGGTGTGTGAGAGTGCATTTGAGAGGCAATTTTGACTATCTTGGCTTTCGTTTCTCTTAAGCTTTCCTCAAGTTCACTCATTTTCTTAGTCCATTGCCTTTTCGTTCTCTTTTGGCTATCTTTCCAAGCTCTCATCCTTTTCTTTGTTATACCCTCGGTCTCACTAACCTCTAAGTTTTTTTCCTGACCTAAGCCTTGGTTTTGTTGTAGTGCATGAGCTCTCGTGACCACTTGCACTGGGGTAGTGGGAGTTACACTTCCTGTAGAGTCTACTATTAATCCAATCACATTAATGGGAGTGATCTTCGTCGCATTGTATGGGTTCTTTGGGCAGTCTCATATGAGGTGCTCTTTCCCACAATCGTGATAAAACCATTGAATTGTCACTTATTGGGGTTGCATCGGAGCAGGTAAAGGACAATCACAAATGAAGTGATCTCCATTGCATCTGTAACATGGCCCTTTAGGTGCTTGGGGTCTCATCTGTCTAGGTTGAGGCCTAGAATTAGTATTTGCATACATGACATTGGCATATTGAGACTCTCCACTAGACTCACTAAGGTTTTCGTAATAGTAAATTTCATTTTTCTCAGGTGACTGCATATAGTAAGCCTGTGGGCTATCCATATGAGTGGAGTCAAAATTATGATAATTTGGGTCACCTTTTGAAAGCAATGGTGTACTGGCACTAAGGCTCTATTTAGATTTTCTTCAACAACTGCATATTTCCCTGGGATCACATTGGTTGGAGTTGGAGGTTGCTGAGCTAGCATAGGTTGAGGCCTTTGTTGGGCCCGGTAGGGTTGCTGATAGGGCTGTTGTGGCGTAGCATACTATTACGGGTACTAATTCTGATATCTCCCTTGTTGTGGATATGGTTGTGGATAATTTTGTCTAACAGCTTGCTTGTCACAAGGGCAATCTTATGCACTGTGGCTAGTTGTTGGCAGCAGTCAGGGAACCGAAGGAGCCACAAGACGAAGAGAGTCAGAGCGAAGGGACAGCACGAGCAGACATGGCAGTCAAAGAAGATCTGGCAAGTAGGCCAATAATTTTCTTCATGAAGAAGCAAGTACGAGCATTCACGCAGATCTAGCACTAAGGCAACCTTTAATTTTTCAAAACCCTTACACCAATTAAAAGTGATTCTCATCACTAACAACCCCTATAAATACCATGTTCACCTTTTTGTGGCTCCATTTTGTGCAAGCCGAGGAGTCCTCGAGCTTGAGGAGCCTTAAAAGTAGTTGCTTACCAATTTTCGTAATTTTTAGATCCCATTTGAGCCCTCAAATAAGCCCTGGAACCTAATTTTTAACTAGGCCGGACACTAGGTCTGGACAGGGCCAAAGCTAGTCAAAAACTATAAAAGGAGCTAGAGAGCTCATTTTTGAGGTTAGATTGTAATTGAAACGAACTTGTAAGAGCTTTTTGAAAGTAATCTAAGAACTCCATTGCTTCTCACTCTTTGTCTTACCGTGTGTGCGCGTGTGTGTGTGTATGTGTGTGCATGTTTGTGTGCTTCTCACTCACGCACTTGTGCCTCCACTTGCTCGAGGTCTTCATACCATCCTCACATCTTCCCGGATTGACATTAAAGGAGGTGCAACTCATCACTGAGCTACACCAAATTTTGGCGCCGTTGCCGGGGATCGAGCTTTGAGGACGAGCGTGTGATGGTAAGACGTAGATCGGAGACGTTGGCGTTGTAGGTAATTTCTCCACTTTTCCTATTTTTCTCTTTCTTACCTTACCACCATCATCACCATCATCATCATCACCATCTTCCACCTCCATTTCCATCATCGCAAAAATTTCTGTTTTTTGATTATATCACCATCTCCACCTCATTTCCCTCATTTCACTTGTGAGAGAGAGCGAGAGAGCGAAATTGTGTGTGCTGTTTTTGCATGTTTCTTGAGCTGTCTTGCAGGTACAGGCCGCATCATCGTGCCCAGCACTCTGCGCAGGTACGGAATTCGAAGTAACTGTCTGTGTGTCGCCGACCTCTGTCAATCGCGACCGACAGAAAAAATGCTCAAAGTGCCAAACAAAGTGCAAAACCATGATCTACAGGCCTAGAGCTTCCCAAAAATGTGTTTAGTTTTTTGAAATTCCTCAGATTTCTGTCAATCGCGATCGCTCTGTCAATCGCGATCGACAAACCACGATGGACAGACCTGTCAATCGCGATCGACACGTCAATCACGATCGACACGTCAATCGCGACCGACAGCCCACGACGGCTCTGTCAATCGCGACCGACAGAGTCAACGACCGATTGACCACGACCGACGAATCCTACGCGTGACACGTGTCAATCGCGATCGAGCCATCAATCGCGATCGACTCATCAATCGCGACTGACAGCCCACGATGGCTCTGTCAATCGCGACCGACACAGTCAACAATTGTTTGACCACGACGGACAGACCCTCGCGACCGACCTGTCAATCGCGATCGACGCATCAATCGCGATCGACAGAGTCAACGACTGTTTGACCACGATCGACTGAATTTTTGGCCACGTTTCAATCGCGACTGACAGCCACGACGGACCTGTCAATCGCGATCGACACGTCGATCGCGACTGACCTGTCAATCGCGACCGACAGACTTTGCGAACACGTTAGAAGGGCAAATTAGGTCAAATTGTTAAGACAAAAATAATGGTCTAAATTTTGGCCAAGTGTGGGACAAACACTAGGGTGTAGCATTGCATTACGAGGGCATGACCCAAGTAACTCGAGAATTCCTGTTTGCCTGTTAACCTAGTTTAATCCTGTTTTAGCCCCAAAACCCTGAACGGGCATAACTTTCTCATACGAAATCCGTTTGCTGTGATTTTTGTTTTGTTGGAAAGCTCGCGGGGAGTACAACAAAAACATCGACTAGTTACGGTTAAATTAAGATCAGGAATATTAGGTAGGGTATTTTGAAGTGACCATACCCAGGGGGAACAAAATTCAGGGATCTCTATAGTTGTGTCCAAAAAATCATAGTGCAAATTGGTGAAGTGTTACATGAATGAAAGTGCTTGGTTCTATCTTTTGAATTTAAGTCTTGAGCTAACGGTGGGCCTGTTACAGGTCCTTTAAGAGTAGCGAAGGGTACGCAAGGCAAGAGTAAGTGCAAGCTTGGGAACACGCGTCCTGGGCACACCAGGGCAACAACACAAGGAAAGGAACTCAAGGTTGGAAAACCCACAACACCCTCTGTCAATTCTTAGTTTAGGCTAACTGCGGGTAGTGTTAGAAGTAATTCCAGGCAACGATAGGCACGAGATAAATCAAAGACTATCTAAGAAATCAAGTGCAAGTCAAGAGATAACCTGTGTGTGTGTGAACGACAACCTTAAAGGAAAAGAACCTAACGTGAAACGACCAAACTAAAGTGCGAAATTAAACTCAAGTATTCCTAACGACGTGATATCAGACAAGAGTATAAACACGATAATCAACATAAAAAGGGAATTAAGTAATTGATACAAAGGACTCAGAAACGTGGTTGTACCTGGGACAAATTGGGTTAATCAGTTAGGCATATGAACCTTAGATCAGGACGACATCTAGTAAGGGATAGACAAAGCCTTAGGTCTTCAGAGGCTAGTGTCAATCATACTGCGAGGTCTTGGGCCCAGCAGCTGAGTCACCACTCGCATTACCCTAGCTCTGATACCAGTGAATCAGAGATGTCTCAAGGCATGGACAGACCTACAGGAAGTTCAGGAGTGCCATACTTGCACAGGGTAGAAGGCCCATACAAAACGCAGTTGGAATACCTTAGGACCAACCGATTAGGTGCCAGCATCTATGATGACGGCCTAGGAAGATCTGTGGTACAGATTAAGAATCCTGATCAATCCATTGGACTAGAGCACCCAGCTATCAAGTTTGAAAATGGAGCATACTTGGACAAAGAAGGAACCATATACGTAGTCACCAGTCACCCAGATAGGAGGGACGAATTTGGGAATGTGATCTCAGAAGCGGACTTAGGGGACCTAGAGCAAGGAAACATGGGTACAGAACCTAGAACCCCTCGTGGCAAATTGGTTCTCACTAGGATCATCACACCAGAGTGGATTCATCAGGATAATAAGAGCATAGATTTGCTCCTCAATCGAGAAACTGACGAAGCCTTTTGGAGGTATAAATCTGATCAGCCAACTGATATAGGAACAATCATGATCTATGAGTTTAAGGATCCTGATAGCCCAGGCAGAGTGACCTACTTAGATCACGCTTCGGAGAGGATCTTTGTGGTTATAGAAAATGATAGGCATGCTTACACTTGGAAGGGTGAATTCGTTTTCCCCCAACCAAGATCGAATGTATCCTATGGTCACCCTAGAGCTGGAACATCCCAAGCTGATGGAACTCAAAGAGACAGACATAGAGAAAGGCCGGAAGTAAGCTTTGCCAACCCAGTGGGCAGAGAAAGAACGAGGACGGAAACAAATAGAGTAGAACCTGAGATACTTAGAGCTCACAGGAATCAAAGAAATGCGGATGAGTCCACTCTACCACGACCTAGAGAGCACACAAGAACCTTGAGACCGACTCAGCTAGTTAAGTCCATGAAGAACTACTTCGATGGCACTGGAGATCCATACGATCATGTGGCTGAGTTTAGGCAGGTCCTGAGAGCTGAACAAGTGGAGGATCTATTCACACAATACAATGCCTTTGGTCTGACCCTTAGGAACACTGCCCTGACATGGTTTCAACCACTAAACGAGAGACAGTTCAAGAGCATAGACCAACTCCTAGAGGCTTTCATCATTGAATTTTCTAAGAGTGGCATAAGACATAATACCTCCTCACTGATTCACAGCTTCAAGCAAACCCCTCAAGAGACCGTGAGACTTGCAGGAAGGAGATTTAGGCAATATCTTGAAAGATGCCCTGTCCCTGAGCTACCCACACCAGCTAAGCAAGTGGCTTTATTCTTGGATGGATTGCTAAGTACCAAATTAAGATCATATGTGTACTTGAAAGACCCTAGGACCATAGAAGAGTGTGTACGCATGTGTATTGACATTGAGGATAACCTAGGGGAGGAGTTAGAGCTTTCCAAGATATACAAAGATTCGGATAGTGCCTCTAACATCTCTTCCACGCAATCCACATCAATCGAGGAACTTGCGGAAAAAGTAGCTCAAAAATTAGGCGTCTCTAGTAAACAAATTCCTAGATTTGCCCCAGTGAAAAGATGTTATACTTGTGGTGGCGACCACATGGCGAATGTCTGTCCCATTATGGCTCAACCCCAAGTTAATCCTAGTAGCCAGTACTGCACCATAGAACGGAGATACACAAATCACACAGCGCAAGATTGCCCATACAACAAGCTGGCGGTTAGGCAACCCTACCCTCAGCCATATCCTCAGCAGGGAAGATACCAGAACCCGTATCCTCCACAACCATATGGCAGGCCACAACAACCTTATCAGCAACCATACCAAAACCAACAAAGGCCTCAGCCTGTGTTAGCTCAACAACCCCCTTCCCCAGCTAATGCGATCCCAGTAAAATATGCAGCAGCAGAAGAAAACCTGAATAGAGCTATAGTCCCTGTAACACCACTGCTTTCTGAAAGTGACCCCAGTGACCATAGCTTTGATTCTACACATGTCGATAGTCCCCATGCTTACTACATCCAATCTCCTGAGCATGGTGAGTCCTACTATAGTGAAGAACCGAGTGAACCTAGTTGGGAGTCAGATCACACAAACCTCATGTATACAAACCCCAATCCTAGGCCTCAATCTAGGCAGGTAAGACCCCCATTCCCTAGAGGACCATGCTACAGATGTCAGGGGGATCACCTCATTCGTGATTGTCCCATACCTCCACCTATACAAACCCAGTCAGTGACAATTCAGGGCTTTTGCCAAGAATGTGGAAAGGAGCATCTCTTACGAGATTGCCCTAAGAATCCTAATAATATGCCAAAAATCACTCCTATTAACGTTATTGGGTTGGTAGTAGACTCCACCGGAAGTGTGACGTCCACTGCACCAGTACAGGTCGTGACTAGAGCTCAGGCATTGCAGCAGAACCAAGGGGTAGACCAGGATAATAACCCAGAGGCTAGTGAACCCGAGAGCGTGACAAAGAAAAGGACTAGAGCGTGGAAAGATAGTCGGGAAAGAATGAAAAGACAATGGGCTAAAAAGATGAGTGAACTTGAGGAGAGCATAAGAGAAACCAAAGCCAGGATAACTGAACTCACATCTCCAACTCCCTCTCACACTATTCCACCACCACCATTCCCATCGCCATCCGCCCCGCCACCTTCCAACCCACCTCATATGATTCCACCACCCCCTAGAGTAGGATCAGTATTAGCTGATCCCACTCCTGAAGATATAGACATGATGCTTAAAGCATATCAGGCCAGAATCCAAGAAGGGCCAAATGTCACGGATCATGACAAGTGTTACCCTAGAGCTGACCTAGAGATAGAAAGAACCAAGCTTTGCGCGAAAATGGTCGCATTGGCTCAAACTATGTTTGAAGCCAGTCGCCTTTTCAATTACTCGGGCTCAGCCAAGACGCAATTACACTTGGATGGACTTCTAGAGAAGTTAGAGGGCATAATTGCAAGATCTGCCAAGGAAGAAGAAAATCAAGAAGAGATAACGCAAGCAAAAATATGACCCATCCCCCACCAAAAGCTTATGTGCCCAATTCCACTGAACCAGACAACCCCCCCTCCCTAGAAAGAATAGAGAAGCTGACTGCACAATCAGACAAGGAACCAGCCTCTCAACACAAGGATAAGGCAAGTGAAAGAGTAAGCATTCCTGCTGAAGAAGCCTATGTGCCTGAAGCCTATGTGCCTAACTCTACGGAGCCAGACACATCATCTTCGATGAATCGGTTCACACCAGAATTCCTACGCGAGATTCAAGAAGACAAATGGGCTAAAGAAAGTGAAGTCCCTCCTCCCATTGAACTTGTGGATGAGACACATGACCAATTCCCACAAGACAACCCATCCATTTATGGAGAGCAGGAGAGTACCCAATCTCAAGAAAGATTAGACTTCGAGTCTAATTCTTTACAAGAACTACCCCATTTCACAGGCCCATGGGAAGCAAGGTCCACCTGTATGAGAGCACCTACAGTCATGGTAAGAAACGAAGATTCAGTCATACCTAGGAACACAGAGGTAGTGAAGAACACCAAAGTGCAGTGCAATCTCACTTTGGAAGAGCTGCTTAAGGTTAGACCAGAAGTGTGGAAACATGTAGCCAAACAAGTACCAGAGATAGCAAAACCTCGTTCCCAGGTAGGATCACATAGGACAGTGCCAGAGATACCCTTGGATAAGATAGGAGACATGTGTGAAGGTGAAGAAGGGAACACCTATCTTCCCATTACCTACCAGGGATACACCACCAAGGCAATTTTGGACTCAGGTGCAGGAGTTGCAATTGCCACCACTTCCCTTGGGAAGCGTTGGGGCAAGCCTGCACTTAGGCCAACGAGAATGAAATTGCAGATGGCCGATGGTCATATTGAGAGACCCTTAGGATTGCTAGAAGGAATAACTCTCACCACTTGTGGTGTCGAGTTTGAGCATACATTTGCTATATGTGACTTCAGCAAAAATCATGCCTATGAGATGATTTTGGGAAGACCATTTATGCGACAGTTGCAAGTGGTACAGGACTGGGGAACCAATTCTTTGTACCTGCAGCACTTAGGTGTTACAACCAAAGTCAATCTTAAAGATTACTCTCATAGAGATGTACCTCCTATCCAAAGGAATCCCATCCATAGAGCCAAAGATGATACGGAATCGGTGCATTCCATGGGGTCAGGATCCTCTTGGATGCATGAAGACACCCACTTATGGATGTGCAAAGTAGGAGTAGAAGAAGAGAAGAGAGAGAAAGCCAGAGAGGTAGGTGCAAAAGAAAACCATAGATCAATTCAAGACCCAACCTATGCACCTGTAGTCTTTTCTGATGAGGAATTTGAACCTCACGGTTGGGCAGAAATTTTAGCAACAATGGATGTAGCCATCAATGAAGAACAATGGACACCCCACTGTGATGAGGATGGCTATGACATTTCAGTCTTCTCCATAGAGCCAATCATGGGAGAGGCAGTTCTAGAAGAATGCGAACCTAGCCCTGATGCATTTGAGGATGCAAGTGACTCCGATCTAGAGTCAATCATTATGGACCCACCATTCGCATCAGATGAAGAATACTTCCATGAAGTAGAATTTCAACCCCAGAGACATGGAGAGCTTACAAACGATGTAAGATTAGCTACGCATGTGACCCCGAAGGAAGAAGGAAAGAAACGAAAGAAGAGAGAAGTCTCACCAGAAGAGGAAGAATCTTTGTTAGAGGTCTCGGAAAATTTTAAGAAGTATGAGATAGATGACAGGAGGGTCATGATAAGAATGCCTAAACGAGAGGCACAATCAGGAGAGGCCTATGATAACAAAGAAACCACCAAGAAAATAGTAGTGGCCCTAGAAGAAGGAGAGGAGAGATGCACGTACATAGGCCATGACCTAACAGAGGAAGAAGAGCATGCGTTGATAGCCTTGCTAAGAGAATACAGAGATGTATTCGCTTGGAGTTACAAGGATTTGAAAGGTGTTGACCCTGATATATGCTCACACACTATCCCCATGACCTCAGATGCTAAACCCTCTAAGCAAAAGCCCTATACATATAACGATAATTACGCTGCTAAGATCAAAGAAGAGATAGATAGATTGGTTGAAGCTGGATTTATCTATGAAATTGAGCACACTGAATGGGTATCCCCCATCGTAGTGGTGCCCAAGAAAAATGGAAAGCTGCGCGTATGCATTAACTTGAAAAAGGTTAATGCAGCCACGATTCGAGATAACTATCCGCTTCCCATCACAGAGCATCTCTTAGAAAGAGTAGCAGGCAAGGAAGTGTACAGCTTCCTCGATGGATTTTCGGGCTACAATCAAGTCGCCATTGCTCCAAAAGATCAGCATAAGACAGCTTTTGCCACAGAGTGGGGTATATTTGCCTTTCGTGTAATGCCATTTGGGCTTACCAATGCACCAGCTACCTTCCAGAGACTAATGTGCCATGTATTTAAGGAGTTCCTGAGGAAAAACTTAGAAGTCTATGTTGATGATCTTTGTGCTCATTCCAACATTAGACAAACCCATATCCCTGAACTCAGACAAATTTTTGACAAATGTAGAGAATATCAAGTCTGCCTAAACCCCGAAAAATGTGTTTTCATGGTCAGGCAAGGCAAGATTTTAGGGCACATAGTGTCAAAGAATGGCATATCTACTGACGAAGAGAAAGTGAGAGCTATAGCAGAGCTACCTAGGCTAAAGAATGTAAAGGAAGTACAAGCTTTCATGGGGCATTGTGGTTATTACCAATGATTTATACACATGTATGCTGTCATTGCAAAGCCCATGTACGGACTTCTGACTAACTTTGAGTGGACGGATGAATGTGAGAATTCCTTCCAAGAGCTTAAACGAAGATTATGTTCAGCACCAATCTTGACCACACCAGATTGGAATAAGCCATTCCATGTTCACGTGGATGCATCCAATTATGCCATTGGATGTGTGCTTGCACAACCTACTGGTGAAGGTAACATGGATCTTCCAATTGCCTATGCCAGTAGACAATTGAATGCAGCTGAACGGAATTACACCACTACTGAGAGAGAAGGCCTAGGCATGGTATGTGCAGTTAAGAAATTTAGACACTATTTGCTTGCAAATAAGTTTAAATTTTTTACTGATCATCAAGCATTGCTATACCTCCTAAACAAGCCATGCAATACAGGAAGATTAGTGAGATGGTTTCTCTTGCTAATGGAATATGATTTTGAGGTTGTGGTAAGAAAAGGGAGGACTCATTTAAGAGCAGATCATCTCTCTAGGCTCACATCGGGAGAAGCCCCACAAGGAGTATCAGATGACCTTCCGGATGCTTACTTGTTTAATTTGGAAGTTGTACCGCAGTGGGCTAAGCCATTGGTACCAGTATTGACATACGGGCCTAACCATCCTGTAGTAAACACACAGAATAGAGAGGTTGTGAAAGCCCAAAAGTACCACATCATGGCAGGAAGCATGTACAAGCACACAGATCAAGGAATCTTGGCTTGTTGTGTGGAAGAGGACGAGTACATTAAATGGTTGCATTTAGCACATGTAGGTGCGTTAGAGCAACACTACTCAAAGCAACGAACCTTACAGACACTAAGGAGACTCGGAGTACATTGGCCAACTATGGAAGCTGATGTCCAAAGGTTGTGCAAGGAATGCCCAATCTGTTGCACTAAACCACCTGTGGAACACGCCACTCTTTATCAAGTATCCATAGTTCCAGATTGGAGTGAACCACTAGTATCCTTCCTGAGGACGAAAACATTCCCTCCAGACATGACTCTGGCTAGGAAAAGGAGTTTAGAACAAGAAGCCTTGGATTACTCACTCATTGGTGATAATCTATACAAGCGTGGTAAAGATGGTTACCTGAGGCTATGTGTCCATGAAAGTGAATATCTTAAGATCTTGGAAACTGCTCACCAAGGTGTAGCAGGAGGACACTTTGGACCAGATCGGGTGATCAAGGCAATACTATTTGCGGGCTTCTGGTGGCCGACCCTTCACATGGATGCACATACCTATGTGAAACGATGTGATGTCTGTCAGAGAACTCAGTATCCTATACGTAAAGATGAGATGCCACTGAAACCTATGATGGGTGGACGTGCATTCTCTAAGTGGGGAATAGACTTCGTAGGTCCTATTAATCCCCCAGCTAAGGGTTCCCATGCAGAATATATCATTGTTGCAATAGACTATCTAACTAAGTGGGTAGAGGTAAAAGCCACAACGAAGAACGATGCTCAAACAACTACTAAATTCTTGTTTGAAAATGTATTCACAAGATATGGGCTACCTATAGAGCTAGTAAGTGATAGAGGCACTCATTTCTTAAATGAAGTTATTGAAAATCTACTCCAAGAATTCTTGGTAGTACATAAGAAGTCTACCCCCTATCACCCTCAAGCTAACGGCCAGGCTGAGAGCACCAACAAGATCTTATGCAGTGTATTGACGAAATTAGTGAACAACAAACGCTCTGATTGGGACAAACAGCTATACCACGCTGTTTGGGCATACCGAGTCGCCTACAAAACGGTACTCCAAGCCACTCCCTTTCAAATGGTGTTTGGTCAAAATGCTGTGCTACCTTTAGACTTTTTGATACCTACATTGAAAGTGGCACAAGAGCATGAATGGACGGGTCATGAACTCTCCTCTAGACTTTTTGACCTTGAACGATTAGGAGAAACAAGACTGAGAGTAGCTGCAGGGATATATGCAGCAAAGAAACGACAGAAGGCGTACTTTGATGCCCACGTTAAGGATAAAGGTTTAAAGGCAGGCGACTTAGTTTTAGTCTACACATTGAAGCAACATGCAAGGAAGCTAGAAAAGAGAGGCTACGGACCTATGATCATCAATAGGATCTCCACGAGTGGAGCAGTACAACTAGCCACTTTAGAGGGTGATGTTCTCCCAAACTATATTAGCGGATGCAGAATCAAGTTGTATCAGGAACCCCTCACGGAAGAAATGCTAAGTCGACTCAATACTGCTAAGAAACGCAAAGAGGAAGAAAAGCGAATTCGAGAAGAAGCTCAAGCAGAAGCCCTAGAGCGCATACGGAGAATGAAACTAAGAAGACAAGGTAGAGAGCACCCTAGGCAAGGTGCATATGCAGACCAAGGATATGACGTGGCTATGTGTGAAGCTTCAGGTGTTAGCTCACATAGGATAACTGATCGACGTCCTTTCATAACCTTAGATATAGGACAAGGAAAGAGTGCAAGGACTGTAAAAGCCTTGATTGACTCAGGTGCAGCCACTAGTGCTGTTAAATTGTCTTACTGTCAAGAGTTGCAATTAATTGTCAATCCTGTGGAAGCATATCTCATAGGATTGGGAGGCGTGGAAACCCCTTGCATGGGCGAGGTGGAGCTTCCCCTCTATATTCATGATGAGGCAATGACAGTTAAAGTACTAGTGTGTCAAGATGAGGATCTCACAGAACCCCTTGTCTTGGGTCAAGACTGGATCTATGACCAAGCAGTCAACTTAAACCTAAGAAGTGGACTCCTTCAGGTATGGGTGAATCAGACTAGAATTACAATTGAGTTAAATAATGGAGCACTCAAGGAACTAGAAAAGACACGGACTCTTGGTCCCTCCAGGGATACACATGAAGTTGACCATGCTGTTCTTGTCCAAGGCTATGTGATGCAGAAGAATGAAGATCTCAAAAAAGGAGTCAGAACCACAATGGAACTCCCTTCTTTTCCAAAGACCAGAAGGAGGCAGCAACTAAGGGCAGATCAATCACTGAAGACTCTCCAAGCGAGAGACCAAAGGAACGCGCGAAGCAGAACAACTCAGCCGATGAGACAAATGTGGGTGTGGAAAGACGAGCTGCGGAACGTAACTAAGTCGCAACAACGGTCTCAACTTCCTATTAGTAATCAACGACTTGATGCTAATAAGAGGACTCCTAAAACCTCTGTTGAGAAAGTGAAATCCATTTGGGTACCCAAGAAGTTGATGAAGGCTGACCCACAATCAAGACAAATTTGGGTACCTAAGGCTTGCTTGCGGGCTCAACTAGTCCCACACAATTCACATCTTACACGACATAGTTCACTTGCTCAAGCAGCCGCCACCCACTCTTGTCTGATACACTCGAACACACTACCTCCTAGAAGCACGCACAGACTCACTCGTAAATGGGTCCCGATGACACAACAACTCCCAGTAGAATTACTCATGCAACCCTCCCGAATCTCCACAAAACCAAGGCCAAAAGCCATTCATGGTGTTTGGCAACCTAAGACTTGTAATAAACCCCCCAACCCCAATCTGTGAATTCATCTCCATTTACTAACTGCATTAGTCAGACAGCTCACCTTTCCATCTAGCTCCTAGGACTAACCAAGCATTAACTACACACACTGTCATCGTGCACTTACTAACCACTGACTCATCATCTACCTCATGTTAATGTTGTAACGGGGACAACAACGGGTTTATTCTGTCCATTACAATGTTAACACCTGGTTCTATATTCTCACAGAACCAACAAGCAAGCAGGGCCATGGCAGAAGCCGGAGGTGCCAGTTCTCAAGCCGGATCCAGTGCACAGATTGTGGACATAGAAACACTCCTACTCGAACCACATCTCACCGAAAGACCGCAAGAACTTCAAGCTGTGCATGTCCTCCCAATTAATGATCCTCCTCAGGGACACACCTCTCAGGTGGGCAAACACGCTCATTGGTTCAGTGATGTTGCTGGACCATTGGGTGATGGAACCTATTTCTGGGAAGCTGAATTGGAGTTTAATGGTAAATGGGGACGCTACCATTTTTTCACGCGCGAGTTTGAGAGCTATCAAAATGCCGAAGTCATGCGTTCAGTATGGACCAAAGTCGGCTTGGACAGTTATTTCAGGGCCCACTTACCAAAGCCAGATTTCTTACGTTGTTCTTATCTTATCAGTACCATCACTCCAAGCAGGGCCAAGGGAGGCGACAACACCTTTGTGTTACCCTCACTGCTGCCGGGCCATGAACTTAAAAGATTCAAGCTGACCCTCAATCTGGTACGAGAAGCATTGGGCATGTATGGTATGCACATCCCCACTGAAAAGGAAACAATGGTTCCAAGCAGAATGAAACATAAAGATCTCAATAAGCTGAAGGATATGGTAGCAATGACACCGACCATTGCTCTGCACCTACGGACCATCATGCAGCATTTTGCTTTCCCCGCCCAAGAAAGATTGACCATGCCCCCAAAGAAAATATGGTTTAGCTTGTATCTGGCAGAGACAGAAAGCCTCCCCATCAACGTACCACATTGGATCATAGATCAGATTCACCTAGCCCATCAAAGGTGGAACAAGAAGCAGAAGAATGTGCTTCACGGATGTTGTGCTCTAACCAAGATAATCTACCGATGTCTTGCCTATGACGTGCCTATTCAGCGGGCACTCATATGGCCCCGGGCCCAGGAATTCCAGAGAAGGCTATCAGCGGCAGGTCCCCCATCAAAGAAGATGAGAGGGGGAGTCCAATTACCCTGCGCTCAACCAAGGGGAGCCACCACTACACCAGAAATTACCCCTCCCCAGACACGACACATTAGGCCATTCACCATCCGGCTACCAAGGCCAAGTACAGAGGGACCCAATCTGGTATTTCCACCCGTCCCATCAGATTTGGAATTTCCACAGGGCTTTACTCTCAATGATCTCACTGACGAAGAAGTGGCTAGACTAATCTACGACTCTAATCTCGAGACGGAAACAGAGCGAGCTCAGGAACCACAACCCCATACAACAACATCAGCCCCCACCCGACCAGAAGTGGTAGAAGTCGACGTAGATGAACAAGAGACCGAACAAGAGGAAGAAGCCTACGAAGAACAAGAGTATGATGAATTTTCAGAGTTGGCAAGTGCCCCTGCGTATTCGGCACAAATAAAAAGACTGTATCGAACCATGCAGCTAGTTCAAGAACAACATAAAATGTCACTGGAAGCAGGCAAGAAACTCATGAACCAATTGCTGGCAGAGGAAGGAGTGGATGACATGTTCATTGAGTCCATAAACCTACATGCCGATGCAGTAGGATTGGATGAGGCCATTCATGAGGCAATGGCCTACATTCACCGATTTGAGAAAAGAGTTCCCGCTCGTCCCATGAGGTCCGGGAAACAAATTCATATCAATGTATCAGCACCAGGAGAGACAACGCAAGCAGACGAACATCAGGAAGCACCACTGTCACCACCCTCCCCACCTCTCACTACACAACTCACTCCACCACATGACACTAGCACCACCACGTCCACTACCACCACAATCGTCATGGGAATTCCACTCTCTCCGGGAATCCGATTCGGGGGAGTCACCATGCCCACTTTCACCACTCTCTTCACTAACGTCACATCCACCCCACCCACGATCCCCATCTACACGGTCACTCAAACAGTTGACACTATGGAAACATCTCCTGCCACTGCACTGCTCCCTCCCCCCATGCCACCTCCATCTCCCATACCCCCTCCACCCACATCTCCACTTGCATCCACATCATTCACAACTCCCTTTCCCGCCCCCATTCCCCCTGCATCTTCACCCCTCCCTGCATCATTTAATGTAAATAGTATATTTCTAGCATTAAATCAATGTGTATATCAGCTTCAGAATGAGTACAGAGCTCTGGACGGCCGGTATCAACAACTGACAACACATCACCAGAACTTACAAAGGCAATTTTAAAATTCTGGAAGAGGAAAATGCAGATGTGAATCAACGTTATACAACGCTTGAGCAGGCTCACCAAACACTATTGGAGGCACCCCAACCATTGACAGAATCAGGCGTCAAACAACTAGAAGCCTTGCTCGAAGTATACCAGGCCGATAACCTACGAGTCAGACGTAACTTGGCGCTACTCAGGAAACATATGGCCACAGCACTTGAAGAGAACAAGAGACTGCAGAAACAAAATGAAGAGAATCTGGAAGCGGCAATGGAAGGCTCTCCCCACGAGATAGATCCAGAGCAGTTCAAAGCAGTTCCCACGGAGATGATGAAAACCATTTTGGAAAGCTATGCAGATCTTCTCGAAGCCCATGATGACTTGGAAAGAGAACGTGACACACTACAGAGCAGACTTAGGGAACAGGAAGAACAACCGAAGAGTGTCCCATCAACCTCTACCTCAGATGAAGTAAAGGCCTTAACTAAGCAGGTAGCAGAATTACAAAAGAGGTTACTGACATACGAGAGGCAGCCCTCTCCAGTAGTAGAACCAGAGCCAGAAGAGTTGGTCCCTATTGAGGTAGATGATTCGTACGAAAAACCGTATGTTCCTATGCCAATGCCAGGCGGGCAACGAACCTCAGAGGGACTAGACACCTTGGAAGTGGAAGCACCCGAGTGGCTTCAGACACTGGAAAGGACAGCGAACACCCACGAAGAATGGGTGGCCATTCAGATCCAATCACTAGCGAACCTAGAAGAAACTATCATAAAGTCAGAATATTTCAGAAGCATGTCTCATCATAGATGGATCGGCACCAATAATGACCAATATGTGCCATACTGCATACTGTTGGCCGATTACAACGCCGAGATTCAACGACGATGCGGCAAGCCTCCCACATTTGCTACACAATTTGGTCCAGATGATATACCGGAAAGTGCTAAGCGTGGGTCCATCCATCAACCCACCTGGAGGATCAGGCTTTTGGAAACATATCCTGAAATGGTCCGAACCTGGAATAATATGCCGTTGTTTATTAAATATAACCCTTGTTACATTCCGGTTCTTCGAAGACGCACCTGGCCTGAATTCACTATTGCCGTCAGAGACATCAAAGCGTGCGCAAAATGGTTAAATTACGTTTATCTAGCACCTTCACGAGGACCCCCCACGGTGAACTACATGATTTCTACAATCCGTCACTGGAGCATTCGGCTACGCAATAATCCTGATGTGATGGCCCAGATGTGTATGAAAATATTTGAATTAATGCTGATCACTTTCAGGACGTTTAAGAACATTAAGGACCCTTACTTCTCAGGAGCAGGCTTCGTGACAGGGAACCAGGATCTGGTGTACGATATGAGTACCACCCCATCAATTGAAGTAATCTATGCTTGGCACGCTAGAATCAAGTACCTCCCTGCCTGCTTTAAACAGACATTTGAGGAGATGTTCATCACAGGATTCTGGGAATATCACTCCGAAATCTTTATACCCAGACCATCACATCTCCTCCAATTATTTGCTGTGGAGAGAACTATTTACTCAGAACAATTGAGGGTGCCTCATCCAGATGTTCCCGGACCTGTGAATTGGGATGATTTGCTCACAGATCTAGCACGCGGCTTGCGACTCGAAGAACACCACCTAGCCTCCGATGTCGTCCAATATTATGTTCAAAAATCCTCTAGACAAGGGTCTATCAGGGGCGACAGACGCGAGAGTGGGGGGGGGGGTGTTGGCAGTAGTCAGGGAACCGAAGGAGCCACAAGACGAAGAGAGTCAGAGCGAAGGGACAGCACGAGCAGACATGGCAGTCAAAGAATATCTGGCAAGTAGGCCAATAATTTTCTTCATGAAGAAGCAAGTACGAGCATTCACGCAGATCTAGCACTAAGGCAACCTTTAATTTTTCAAAACCCTTACACCAATTAAAAGTGATTCTCATCACTAACAATGTGGCTCCATTTTGTGCAAGCCGAGGAGTCCTCGAGCTTGAGGAGCCTTAAAAGTAGTTGCTTACCAATTTTCGTAATTTTTAGATCCCATTTGAGCCCTCAAATAAGCCCTGGAACCTAATTTTTAACTAGGCCGGACACTAGGTCTGGACAGGGCCAAAGCTAGTCAAAAACTATAAAAGGAGCTAGAGAGCTCATTTTTGAGGTTAGATTGTAATTGAAACGAACTTGTAAGAGCTTTTTGAAAGTAATCTAAGAACTCCATTGCTTCTCACTCTTTGTCTTGTCGTGTGTGCGCGTGTGTGTGTGTATGTGTGTGCATGTTTGTGTGCTTCTCACTCACGCACTTGTGCCTCCACTTGCTCGAGGTCTTCATACCATCCTCACGTCTTCCCGGATTGACATTAAAGGAGGTGCAACTCATCACTGAGCTACACTAGTGTACCTCCTTTCTATGGTGCAGTATTGGCTATTCGGATTCGCTTGGGGTTGAGCCATAATTGGACACATGTTAGCCATATGGTCTCCTCAATAGGTGTAGCATCTTTTTACTAGGGAAAATCTAGGTATCTGTTTGCTAGAGACTCCTAGTTTTTGAGATACCTTGTCTGCAAGTTTCTCAATAGATGTGGATTGTTTGGAAGTGAGGCTAGTAGAGCTATCTGAATCTTTATAGATTTTTGAAAGCTCTAATTCCTCCCCTAGATTATCCTCAATATCTATGCACATGCTTACACACTCTTCTATGGTTCTAGGGTCCTTCAGTTACACGTAAGATCTCAATTTGGTACTTAACAATCCATCTAAGAATAAAGCCACTTGTTTGGCTGGAGTGGGTAACTCTAGAACAGGGCATCTCTCTAGATATGGCCTAAATCTTTGTCTTGCAAGTCTCACTGTTTCTTGAGGTGTTTGTTTGAAGCGATGGATCAGTGAGGAGGTGTTGTGTCTGATGCCACTCTTAGAAAATTCTGTAAGAAGGCTTCTAGTAATTGGTCTATATTCATGAATTGCCTCTCATGCAGTGGTTGAAACCAAGTCAAGGCAGTATTCTCGGGTGTTAGACCAAAAGCATTGTATTGCTTGAAAAGGTCATCACCTTGTTCAACCTTCAATGCTTGCCTAAATTCTGCCACATTATCATAAGGGTCTCCTATACCATCGAAATAATTCTTCATGGATTTGACCAGTTTTGTAGGCCTTAAGGTCCTCATGTGTTCTCTTGGCCTTGGCAAAGGGAATTCTTCTGCATTTCTTTGCTTCCTTGGTTCCTCTAGGTCTCTTGTTTTTCCATTCTATCCGTCTCAGTTATTGTTGGTTCTCTTCCTATTGGGTTAGCAAAGCTTACCTTGGGTCTATCTCTACTCTTGTCCCTTTGAGTTCCATGAGCTTGAGATGTTCTAGCTCCTTGATGACCACAAGAGACATTGGATCTTGGTTGGGCAAAAATAAATTCACCCTTCCAAGTGTAGGCATGCCTACCATGCTCTGAGACCACAAAGACTCTCTCTGAAGTATTGTCTAAATAGGTCACTTTGTCTGGCTATCAAGATCTTTAAATTCATAGATGGTGGGTGCTCCCACTTCATTAGGCTGGTGTCACATGGAGTATTATTCTTTAGCTATGAGTAAGAGGTGTGAACCATCTCTTATATTGATTAAGAATGATACTCACATGAGTGCCAAGTGGCACCCATATGAGAGACCATGAGTATTACCCTTTATGGGTAATTAGAGTGAGAGGAAAGATATAATAGAATCACTACGCGATTGGGCGATCAATATCTCCATCTTCATGCATCGTTGGGTTTCACACAGTGAATCATCTTCTTCATCTCGGAGTGCGTGCAGACCCTCTCCAAAAATAGGAGGATCATTGGAGAATTAACAGTTGGTATCGGAGCAGAAGACGACCGATGCCCAGATGGAATCGCACACGTGCAACATCGACGTCAATAGAGCCACACACACGGTGAAGACTCAAATGTCATAGCCACCTTCATCACAATGTGGATTCCTTTAATCTTCATTAATCGCTATGTCCATAATGGAAAAAATTTCAGCCCAATCATGGGGTTCAAATTCTTCATTTGGAAATACTATAGGTCCATAGGCTGGCTCTCGAACAAGTCTTTGATTCTCATTATAACCTACTTCTCAAGTGGTTACTATTTTTTGTTCTTCCACTATAGCTTTGCACATCCATAAGTGTGTGTCTTCATGCATCCAAGGGGATCATGTTCCTATGGAATGCACTCACTCCATGTCATCTAATGTTCTATGGACAGAGTTCAACTATAAGGGGGGTATGTCTCTATGTGAGCAATCGTTGAGATTGACTTTAGTGGTGACTCGTAAATGTTGCAAATACAAGAATTTGGTTCCCCAATCATGAACTATCTACACTTGTCACATGAAGGGTCTACCTAAGATCATCTCATACATGTGGTTCTTGCCGAATTCACATATGGCAAAAGTATGCTCAAAAACCACACTACAATTAGTGAGAGTTATTCCTTCCACCAACCCTAAATACTTCTCAATGTTACCATATGCCAATGCAATTTCATCCTTGTCTGTCTGAGTGCTAGCTTACCCCATCACTTCGATAAGGAGGTGGTAGCAATAGCAACATCCACCATTGAGTCCAAAATAGCTTTTGTTGTGTAGCCCTAATAAGTGATAAGGAGATAGGTATTTCGTTCTTCTCCTTACAATTCTATCACCTACTTTAGCCAAGGGTATCTTGGGTATTGTTCTATGTGATCCTACATGGGAATGATTTTTAGTTACCTCTAGCATTTTATAGGCTATGTGTTTCCATAGTTCTGGTTTGATTTTGAGTAGCTCCTTCAAAGTGAGATGACATTGCACTTTGGTGTTCACTACATCGATATTCCTAGGTAAAGCTAAGGTTTTGTTTCTTACCATGACCATGGGTGCTCTCATATGGATAGAATTAGACTCCCATGGGCCTGTGAAATGATGTGATACTATCTAGACAAAAGTCTTGAATTGTTAATACTTGGGGTTGTCTTGGTGCAACAATCGGGTAATCTCTAATGAAGCGATATCCTTGGCACCTGTAGCATGGCCCTCTATGAGCTTGGGGTCTCATTTGTCTCCATTCAATCCAAGGTTTAGGGTTCATGTACATCACATTAAAAAATTCTAGCTCCCATCTAGGTTAATTGGGATTCTCATAAGGGTAGATCTTTGTGTGTCATGGTGAATCCATGTAGTAAGCAGGTGGACTATCCACATGCATTGAGTCAAAGATTTGAGCATTAGGATTGCTTTCAAATATCAAGGGAGGTGTTGGCACTAAGGTTCTACTCAAGTTGTCCTCAATTGATGCGTACTTGATTGGGATCACATTGGCTAGTGGTGGAGGCTGTTGGCCTAACATTGGTTGAGGTCCTTGTTGAGCTTGGTATGGTGGTTGGTAAAGTTGTTGGGGCCTAAAGTATTGTTGCAGTTGGTATCAATTTGGATATCTTACTTGTTTTTTATATGGTTGTGGATAACTCTACCTAACCACTTGCGTGTTGTAAGGGCAGTCTTGTGTGGCGTGGTTAGTGTATTGTCTCTCTATTGTGTAGTATTGGCCATTCCGGTTCCCTTGGGGTTATGTCAGGATTAGGAAAACATTAGCATTATGGTCTCCCCATAACATCGTTTTAGTGAGACCAACCTAGGGGTATGCTTGCTTGAGACTCCTAATTTTTGAGCTACTTTCTTTTCCAACTCGTATATTGCAGTAGTTGCTTTCGAAGTGAAACTAGTAGCACTATTTGAGTCTTTGTAGATCGTTGAAAGCTCTAACTCTTCACCAAAGTTGTCCGCTATTTCTATGCACATACACACACACATAGCTCTACCTATATGGGCTGCTTTAGGTACACATATGACCGTAATTTTGCAGTTAGCAATCCATCCAAAAACAAGGACACTTGTTTGGTTGCTAATGGTAGTTTTGGAATAGGACATCTCTCCAAGTATTGCCTAAATCCTCTTCCCACTAGTATAATTGTCTCTTGGGGTGTTTCCTTGAAGTTATGTATCAAGGATGAAGTATCGTGCCTGATGTCACTCTTGGAGAACTCAATGATAAAGGCTTCTAGAAGTTGGTCAATGTTTCTAAATTGACCTTAATGTAGTGGCGAAACAACGCATTAGACCAAAGGAATTATATTTAGTGAACAAGTCATCTACCTATTCAGCTCTTAATGTTTAAACTCTCCTATGCGATTATACGGATCTCTAGTGCCATCAAAGTAGTTCTTCATGGACTTAACCAATTTAGTAGGCCTCAAGATCCTACAGTGTTCTATAGGCGTAGGCAAGGGATACTCATCCATGCCTCTTTGATTTCTTGGGCCTCTATGCCTTTCTTGATTCGTTTTTTTAGTCCCCATTCCCAATCGATCTCTTCCTAAGGGGTTTGCAAAACTCACTTTAGGTCTATCTCTAGTTCTTCCCTTTTGGGTTCCATGAGTTTGAGATGATCCCGATCCTTGTTGACCATAAGAGATGTTTGACCTTGGTCAGGGAAAGACTAATTCACCCCTCCAAGTGTATGTATGCCTACCATGCTCCTTACTAAGAACATTCTCTCTAATGTGTTGTCTAGATAAAAAATCTTGTCTGGTGTATCAAGGTTTTTGAATTCATATATCATGACTTCTCCTCCTTCATTAGATTGAGCACATTCAAACCTTCAAAAAACTCATCTGTCTCTTTATTCAAGAGCAACTCTATTCTTTTGTTGTCTTGAGGAATCACTCGGGGGTAAATCACTCTTGTCAAGATGAATTGTTGTGAGGTGTTATGGGTTCTCCTTCTAAGTCTCCTTGTCCTAGGCCTCCTATCTCATTCTCTAGAGTGATCTTTCCAAACTCATATGTCCTATCCGATAAGCGAGTTACCACATACATGGTTCCTTGCTTATCAATATATGAGCCCTCTTTGAATTTGACCACAAGGTATTCAAGTCCAAAGGGAGGTTTTTGAGTTGAACGACGGACTTCCACAAACCATCCTCATAGGTGTGGGCACCTAATTGGTTGTTCCTAATAAACTCTGATTGCATCTTACAGGGACCTTCTAATGTCTTTAAGTAGGAATTTCTTGAACAGCCTATGGTTTCTTCCATGCTAAATGACATTTTTGAATCATTAGTCTCCAAACTTAGTAGATAGGGATAATCACTGAGGTGTTGAGCCCACAACCTAGTTATGTGGTTGATGCTAGCTTCACACGATTTGATGCTTTGTATATCCCAACCTAGGTGTCTACCTGATCTTAGGTTCGTAAGCCTTTCCTATTAGTCCAAATTTTTCCTAAGTACAACCACGTTGCAATGTTCTTGAGACATAGTCGCTTGTTCTTTTTTAATTCTTTCTTGTGCAATCTTGTCAGTTGAATGGAGTCACTAGGTATATTTGCATTTTTATCCCAACTTGATGTGTGATTGATCAATTTATGTTTTTTATATTAGGAATTTCCAAAGCAATATTTTAACTACACTCAAACTTGAGTAATTAGGGTCTCTTGTACTTGTATCGTTCTTATCGTAACCCCAATTAATCAGTACCACTAATCCTACTTAGCCTAAGCTATGAAATTGACTGAGGGGGTTTAGTATCCTTCCAACCTCAAGTTTGGTGCTTTGAGGAGTGCTCCAATGCCCACGAAGTATGCTCCCCGAGCAGGATTTGAGTGCAAGGTAGCTTTAGCTCTTTGCATGGGAACTCCAAATGCCTGAAAAACTACCAATTTTTAGCTCAAAATTTTGCAACATTTTACACCCCACTTTTTGGTCAATTTTATATGTCTATCATGATTGATAGGGCTGTGAATCGCAATGGATAGAGTTGTCCATTGGGGGCTGTCTATCACGATGGACATGTCCATGGTGATGGATATGTCCATCACAATGGACAGGTATGTGTCACATGATGGATAGATGTTTATTGAGATTGATGACTATCTACCCCGATGGATAGGTTTTGCAATGGATCTAATTTGTCATGAATTTGAGCTATCACGATGGACACAATTCTAGCCAAAAATGCTATCTATCGTGGGTGGGTGTCTAACGAGATGGACAAGCCTATCCACCATGATGAACTCACGTCCGTTGTGTATTGTCAATCATCTATCATGTGATGGGCACTCATTTGTCGCAAAAGACAGAGGTGTGTGTAATGAAGGATAGAAAAAAACATATTTTTTCTAAAAATTGTTACATATATCTGATGTGCATGATCTCTACACTACAATGGTGCACTTCTTTTTACCAAAAGAACGATTTACATCACATCTCTAAATCTTACCATCACAAGATTCTCTTCAAAGATCGATCCTTGACAATGATGCTAGCTTTGGTGTCACTCTAGCACAATGGTAAGTATTAGCGTGAGGAGATCCACCTCATAATTGTCAATCCAAGGAGGCATGAGGGTGGTATGATCACCATGAACAAGTGAGGGTATGTGTCTGAGTAAGAAGCACACCAACATGCATACATATACACATATACATATACATAATAAGACTAAGAGATGGAGAAATGGAATCTTTGATTGACCCAAAAACCAGTTTACATTGTGTTTAATTCACTTCGATTCCCAAGAATCCCACCTCAAAAATAAGCTCTCTAGCTCTTTTTATAGTTTTTCACTAGCTTTGGCCCTATCTATACCTAGTGTCTAGCCTAGTTAAAAATTAGGTTTCTAGGCTAGTTTGGAGGCTCAAATGAGCTCTAAACATTACAAAAATTAGTATGCACATAGATCTAGCACTCCTCAAGCTTGACTACTCATCAGGTTGAACAAGATGGAGTTGAATTTTATAAAAATGGTATTTACAATGGCATGTATTGATCAAAAGCACTGTTATATAAGAAGTTGCATTCAATAATTTGATGGGCCTAATTGCTGGATCTTCTTTGATTTCCTTGTCTGCTTGGTTCTACTTGGCCCTCCCTTTGTTTTGATTCTCTCTGACTAGTTTGATGCATGCTTTCTTGTCTTGGCAAGCAATTGGGACCTCCTTGGCTACTGCCAAAACAAACCTAGAGGAAAAAAAACGAGATTGATAGAGATTGTATCCCCCCACACTCTCAAACCCCGCCTTCATCATCTCATTAAGACCATCAATCAGTAAAACCACTAGCCAGAGCTAGGTCAGACCTAGTAGATCCTACTCTAGAGGATTTACACATGATGTTCAAGGCTTATCAGTCTAGAATTCCAGAAGGGTTGAAGATGACAAAGTTAGATAAGTGTTACCCTAGAGAAAACCTCAAGATTGAGATGACCAAGCTTTGTGCAAAAATGGTATAACTAGCTCACGCTATGTTCCATGCAAGACATCTTTTCAATCAAACTAACTCCACAAAGTCACAATTAAACTTTGTGGAGTTAGTTTGAGATAATGGATGATTGTCATGATAAATTCCCTCAGGACATTCCATCTATCTATGGAGAGAAAGAAGATGTGCAATCTTGTGAGTGACTAGACTTTGAATCCAATTCCTTTGTAGGAGTTTAATGAGGGAAAATTTGACTCAGTCTATGACATAAGCAAATCACCTTCAATCAACACTCTGTACACTTGGCATGTGTGCATCAAATACATGCCTACATTCTACAAGTCGACATTCAAATAGATGTTTTCCATGGGATTTTGGGAATATCATTATGAGATCTTCCTCGCATGATCAATGCATCTATTACACCTCTTTGTAGTGGAACAGTCTCTTCATGTAGAATAATTATGTAGACCACATCTATAGGTTTGAAACCCAAAAGATTGGGACATATTAGTGATAGATTTAGCTCGCAATCTCATATTGAAAGAACATGAAGTGCTTGTTGATGTAGTACAATTCTATACAAAACACTCTCCACAATAAGGCTCTATTAGGGATGAGAAATGGGAGAGAAAGGGAATGTTAACGAATGATGAGGACTTAGACACCAAAGCAACATGAGATAAGGGAGCCAAAGGGACCAAGGGTAGAAAGAAGGCCCAGGAGGACAAAGCAAGTAGGGAAGTCAATGCAAATCTGGTGAGTAGGCCAAGTTTTCCTTTTTCTAGACTAAAACATACAGCAAATAGTGATTTCCATCACTACATTCCATTGTAAATTCTATTTTTTGTAGAATAGACTCCATTTTGTTCAAGCAAAATGTCCTCAATATTAAAGAGTAGTAGATAAACATAGGTATCAAATTACATAATTTTTTGAGTTCGTTTGAGCTCCCAAATGAGGTAGAGAACCTAATTTTTAACTAGATCAGACACTTGATCTCAACAAGGCCAAAGCTAGTCAAAAAGCTATAAAGAGAGCTAGAAAGCTTAAGTAAATCTAGAAGATTGTAAACCGGTTTTGGATAATCAAAGATTCCATTGTTCTCTCTCTTTAACTTTCCTTGTATGCATGTGTATGTGTGTGCATGTTAATGTGCTTCTCACTCACACACTTGTACATTCACTTTCTCATGGTCATCATACCTTGCGTCGATGCGGATTGACAATTATGAGGTGGATCTCCTCACTTTTGTACTCCGCATCAGGCTAGAGTGACAAGCTACTCCAATATATGAAGCTCTTTTATTATGGAAAGTCAATTGTGAAGCTTCATACATGTAGTTGAATGTAGTCAAATGATGCTTTCTAGGTACTCCATGGATATCTCTTTGAGTTAAGATTCCATAGCAAGATGAACCACTCCATTTGGATGAGTATTTAAGAAATTATGCCCAAAAGAATGAGATTAGGTGCTCTAAATATACCCTATTAAAGGGGGCATATGTGAGGAAATGAATGGCCTTGCTCTCTCTAGGACTCTCCTTCAATGGAACTCATGCAAAGATGCTTCTTCTATCCCACATAAAAGTTTAGAAACGTTATTTTTGGGTATACATTGTCTTCAATCTTCATGGGCAAGCATCCAAGAGAGGATGGAGATAGATAAGAAAGTTCTCTCTCTTCATGTTGTTCACTAATGTTCTATCTTGTTGTGTCTTGGGCACCATGACCACTTCACATCCATTGGATTCCATTCCTGTTGACAAGGCTCCTTGGGGCTTCTTTGAGGGGTCTTCTCCTCCTCCCCTATTTTTGAATAAGATTCTTCCTTCACTTCTCCAAGAAAGAGGCACAAATCCCAAAGAAGATGATAATGAATTATATAGTCAAAGACAACAAAGAAACAAAACTCGTGAAAATTTCCAATACTCATCTAATGCTCTGGATACCAAGTGTAAGAACTCCTAAAATCTCTCCAAAATAAGGCTTGGAAATAAGAAACATGAATGTTTGCCATCATGCATAATCAATCCCATTACCTTTCAAGTATTGGCTATGCCTAGCCCTTGGCCCACACACACATGTGATGGTCATTGTAGACTAATGTCTAACAATGAGAGAACTACTCTTTCTTTTAACACTTTTTTTCAAAGTGTATATGGAATTCTATAGTGATGTTTTATCCCATGTCCAACCAAAAATGCATTAAAATCAAAAGACATGTATTCCCCACCATGATCATAATGGAGGGTGCCAAGTTTACATGTTGATAGATTTTCAGCCATAATTAGAAATTTTTTGGAGCATATAAACAATTTGGACTTTGCTTTCAGCCGATACATCCACACATGCATGGAGAAATCATCAATAAAATTTATGAAGTAAAGGTGGTTCCCAAAAGAAGGTATTTGCATAGGACCATAAACATCGCTATGAAAATTTTTTGATTTATGTGTAGCTCAAATTGAAGCATCTTTTGGGAAGGAGGAATGCAAATTTTTTCCCAAAATATAGCCTTCATAGACATGTTCAAAAGGTTCCTCAACTCTGTGCAGGGAGGAAACCATTTCAAAATTTTATGAGCATAGAAAAGTAGAAAAATTCAAATGATCAAGGTGTCCATGCCAAAGATTTGCATCTGAGATAGCCTATTAATCTTGAACTCCACATGCTGAATTGTTCAAAAGTTTTGCATAGTCTATGAGCTTATACAACCCATGATATAAACTACTAGAAGCAATAATAACATTGCCCTTGGAGAGATCATGAAGTTTATATATGTCATTAAGAAATTTGACAACCAAGCCAATCTTGGCTAATGCTGAAATTGACAACATATTTTTTCATGATTCTTAGTACATAAAAACATTCGGCAATGTGAAAGAACTACCATCTGTACTAGTAAAAATGATCTCACAAACTCCCATTACATGTGCCACTCTAGCACAATGGTGAGTACCAACGTGAGGAGTTGCATCTCATGAATGTCAATCCATGGAGACATGAGGACTAGTATGGAGACCAAGAGCAAGTGAAATTCACAAGTGTGTGAGTGAAAGCACACAAGCATGCACACACATGCACACAAGGTAAGAGCAAAGAGTGGAACAATGGAAGGACTTCGATTATAAAAGAAATCTCTTACAAGAGCTCAAATTTCTAACAAGCTAACCCCAAAAATGTGCTCTCAAGTCCTTTTTATAGTTTTTTGAGTGGTTTTGGCCCTATCCGGACCTAGTGTCCAGCCTAGTTAAAAATTAGGTTCCAGGGCCTATTTGGGGGCTCAAACGGAGTCTAAAAATTATGAAAATTGGTAGGATGGTACTTCTAATACTCCTCAAGCTCGAGGACTCCTCGGTTTGAACAAAATGGAGTTGAAAAAATGGAAAGTTGTATTTACAATGGTTTTTAGGAATAAAAATCACTATTTTTATTGGGATTTCTTTTGCAAATTTGACATGTGCTTCTTGGAGCTCCCTACATGCCCCTTCTTCTTGTGTCTCCACTTACTTGATGCACTTCCATGCTTATGCTTGTCCTTGAGTGTCAACACTCCCCCCTCTTGAGTTGGTCATCCCTGACAGACCCTTGTTAAGTGGTTGTTTGTGTAGTCCTTTGAGAGGTAGTGTCCTTCATGTATCAATAGGAGCAGTCCATCTTCCAAATGTAGCCTGATCAGTTTTTTGGTTCTTAAGTTTTCCACTGCTAGCTTGTGTGAGTTTTGGTCTCGTTGTATATACTTCTTCTTTGGATGTGAGTTGGATGGTGTATTTGCGTACTTTTAAAGAGTGCTAGTTGCTCCAATGAGGTTGTCAATGTTGATCTTGAGCAGTTGATTGTGAATCGCTTCATAGGTACTGATGCTGTACCTGTGATGTTCTCTAGATCTTTGAAACATGAGTTTCATAGTATGATGCCAAGTATTTGTAACCCATAATTACTGATGGGTAAGTGCATTAGTGCATGGGTTGAAAAAAATAGATGCCTTGTGCATGGCCTTGTAATGTGGCCCTATGCATGTGTACTTGGGGAATGCATTGGAAGGAGTATGACGCAAGAAATTGGGTCTTGAGTGGAATGCTCAAGGGTATGTTAACGAAGAAGTTTCATAATCTCTCATGGTTATGGTGTTGCTGAAGTAGGCGAGTCTTACCATGGTGAAGGGTTGGTAGGTGTTCATCTCTTCGTGTTGTCCTCCAGCATGGTGATTGACCATCGGCCTATCTTCCGTTGCTGATGGATATCCTTGTTGATGGTTCGCGTGGGAGATTCTTCAAGCGAATAGTCCGTTTCTCTTCCTTTTTTTTTTGGGAACAATATCACAAAACAAAGAGAAAGCTATTAGCATCAAAACTATTTTGCATATGTCCAATGTGTTGCATGTGCTTGGGCTTCTCAATTGTGTCTATGCACGGCCGTGTAATGTGGCCCTAAATTGATGCATAATTTGGAAGTGCATGACCTGAATGGTGCAAAAGACAAAGCTATGCCAAGGGCACATGGTGGTTGCACGTAGAGGCTTTCAATGTTCTTGGTAGATGTTGATGCAGCCTTTCTTGGAGGCATCCATTGGAGGCACATGGTGGTTGCATGTAGAGGCTTTCAATGTTCTTGGTAGATGTTGATGCAACCTTTGTTGGAGGCATCCATTGGTTGCACGTAGAGGCTTTCAATGTTCTTGGTAGATGTTGATGTAGCCTTTGTTGGAGGCATCCATTGGATCTTCCAATGACAATTGATCTTTCCTCCTAATAGGGATCCATCTTAGAACTGTGTGTGGTTGTGTACAAGTCACTTTTGACTTATTCCTCTTTGAGTGGTTGCTTAATGTTTGTAGCCCATGCAGTTGGTGCTTTTGGTTCTGTGGGTGCTATTGGTGCTTTTCGCTTCCAAACCCATATTCTTGATGGTTGTCTTCTTATTATTGTTGAAGAGGTGAGTTGATCTTCTTTGGCTCTTTGTGCCTAGTTTTGACCCTTGTTTCTACTTGGATTCTTTGTTGTGACTTTTCTTGTGAGGGAGATCAGTGGAGTTTGGGCATGTAAGAGTGCCTTGGGTACCCACATGTGTAATTGTCCTTGTTGAGCTGCAACTAATTTCTTAGGCACCCAAATTTGTACGTTACTATGGTCGGCCTTCATCGATTGCTTTGGTGCCCAAATTTTTTGGAGACCTTGTGATTGAGCTTGTCCTTGTTTCAGGTGCTTCTTTTAGCATGGTTGGTTGGCCTCGATGGGAATGGTTGTGGCAAAGCTGGTGGTTGCTCTCCTTTTTGTACCCAAATCTGCTTGATTCCCTGAGCTTTTTTCTTCTTGCACTTTGGCTGTCTATTTGATGTAGCCATGCCCATGTACTATTTTACGGTTGAATTGTTGTGGCTGTAGTGGTTTTTGAAAAAGAAGAGGGGTCCTCTCTCCTTTGAGACCATTCTTCCATGATTCTGTCCTTCTAGATCATAGATTTTTTGACACATACAACTTCTTCTTTGCTCAGATTGGGCCTAGCGGGACTAAGAGAATGTGTGCTACTTAGATTTTTGCTCATGCATTTCTCTAATTCCAATGTAATGCATTGTTCATGTACCCAAACTTGAAGAAGTTGGCTTTTAAGGTTTAAGTTGATTGCATTGTCATAGATCTAGTCTTGACCCAAGACAAGTGGTTCCGTAAGGTCCTCATCTTCACACACTAGCATTTTGACTCTCATTGGAACATCATGAAGATAGATGGGAAGCTCTACCTCACCCAAACAAGGGGTTTCAACACCTCCCAATCCTATGAGATAGGCTTCAATGAAATTGATGTTCAATTGTAGATCTTGGCAGTAGGAAAGTCTAACCATACTTGCTGTTGCACCTGACTCGATCAATGCTCTCACAGTCCTTACATTCTTCCCTTGTCCTACCGCTATGGTCACAAAGGGACGTCGGTCAATTATACGAGAAGCAAATGCACTTGATGTTTGGCACATGGCCATGTGGTATCTTGGGGCCTCAGGATTGACATCTAGGCCTTGGTGCCTTAACTTATTTCTTCTAATGTGTTCTCTAGCCTCTACCTGTGCTTCTTCTCTAATCCTTAACACTTCTTCTTTTCGCTTCTTAGTAGTGTTAAGTCTCATTAGCATATCCTCTGTAAGAGGTTCTTGATACAATTTGACTCGACATCCACTGATATAGTTTGGGAGGATATCACCTTCTATTGTGGCCAATGGAATTGCACCGCAAGTGGAAATTCTATTAATGATCATGGGTCCATATCCTCTTTTTTCCAATTTACGGGCATGTTGCTTTAGTGTATAAACCCACACTAGGTCTCCCTCTTTCAGTCCTTTATCCTTAATGTGTGCATCAAAGTATGCCTTTTGACTTTTTTTGCAGTGTAGATGCCTGCAGTCGCTCATAGCCTTGTCTCACCTAAGTGTTCTAGATCAAAGATCCTAGAGGATAGCTTGTGTCCATTCCACTCATGCTCCTGTGATACTTTTAGAGTTGGGATTAGGAAGTCCAATGGTAGCACAACATTCTGTTCGAAGACCATCTGAAATGGGGTGGCATTGAGAACTGTTTTATAGGCAACTCGATAAGCCCAAATAACATGATGGAGTTGTTTGTCCCAATCAGAGCGTTTATTATTTATGAGTTTGGTGAATACATTGCATAGGACCTTATTTGTGCTCTTGGCTTGTTTGTTAGCTTGTGGATGATAGGGGGCATACTTCTTATGTATCACCAAGAATTCTTAGAGACTATTTGCAATGACTTCATTCAAGAAATGTGTACCTCTATCAGTTACTAACTCTATTGGTAGTCCATACCTCGTGAAAACATTCTCAAATAATAACTTCTCCATTGTTTGAGAATCATTCTTCATTGTGGCTTTTACTTCTACCCACTTTGTAAGGTAGTCATTGGCTACAATAATGTATTTTGCATGGGAGTTTCTAGCTGGGGGTTAATAGGACCTACAAACTCGATACCCCACTTTGAGAATGTACGTCCTCCCATCATCGGCCTCAAAGGCATCCATCTTCCTTATTGGATATTATGCACATTGGCATGTATCACATTTCTTCACATAGGTATGTGCATCGAGTGGGCCACCAAAGTCCTGAGAATAGAATGGTCTTGATTACTCAATGGGGCCCAAAGTGTCCAGCGACAACCCCACTGTGTGCAGTTTCTAAGATTTTTCAAATAGTCAGATTCGTGAATGCATAATCTTAAGTAACCATCTTTGCCTCTTCGGTATAGGTTTTCTCCAACTAAGGCATAGTCCTGAGCCTCTTGTTCCATGCTTCGTTTTCTTGCCAAACTTGCCTTGTTGGGTAGTGTTCCCATTCTCATAAGTTCTACCAATGGAACACTCCAATCTGGAATTAATGACACATGATAAAGGGTAGCATGCTCCACTAGGGGTTTCTCCTGGCACACTAGACAATTCTTAATCCACTCATGTATTTCTTTATCCATACTAGGCCAATATAATCCTAAACCTCTATGATTTTGCAATGTTCATTGTTTAGAATAGTGATTCCCTAGCAATCCTTCATGGGCTTGTTGCAACCAACTACTATGTTCATCGTCCTCGACACAACAAGCTAGAACACCTTCTGTATCTTGTTTATACATGCGTCCTTCCAATATTTGATAGTTTTGTGATCTTACAATTTCATCCTCATTCGTCTTCACATTCTTATTTGCAGGTACAAAGGTTAGGACTGGTACCAACTTATTTGCCCATTTAGGAACAACTTCTAGATTGAACAGATAAGTGTCGGGCAATTCATCAGACACTCCCTGCCGTAGCTCTCCTGAAGTGATGCACGAAAGGTGATCCACTCTGAGGTGGGTCCTACCTTTCCTTACAACCACTTCAAATTCATATTCCATTAGTAAGAGGAACCATCTTACTAAGCGTCCGGTATTGCAAGGTTTATTGACCAAATATAATAAGGCTTGATGATGAGTGAAAAACTTGAACTTGTTGGCCAATAGATAGTGTCTAAACTTCTTTACAACATTTAGCATGCCTAAGCCTTATCTTTCAATTGCTGTATAATTTCATTCAGCTGCGCTCAGCTGCCTACTTGCATATGTTATAGGTAAATCTAGATTTCCTTCACTTGTGGGTTGTGCTAGCACACATCCTATTGCATGATTGGATGCATCCACGTGGACATGGAATGGTTTATTCGAATTAGGAGTGGTCAGTATTGGTGCTGCACACAAATGTCTCTTTAGCTCATGGAAGGAATTTTTGCATTCATCATTCCACTCAAACTTTGTCAACAAGGCATAAAGAGGTTTGGCTATGATTGCATACATGTGGATAAACTTGCGGTAATATCCGCAATGGCCCAAAAAGGCTTGTACCTCTTTAACATTCCTTGGCCTCAGCAACTCTGCTATGGCTTTTACTTTGTACTCATCTGTTGATATTCCATTCTTAGAAACAATATTACCTAAGATTTTACCTTGACGTACCATGAACACAAACTTTTCTGGGTTCAAACAGACTCGATATTCTCTACACTTGTTGAAGATCTGTCTTAGCTCAGGGATGTGATATCTTCTTTTTTGAAAGTGAGCACATAAATCATCCACATATACTTCTAAGCTCTTTTGCAAGAACTCTTTGAAGACATGACACATGAGCCTTTGGAATGTTGGAGGTGCATTGGTGAGCCCAAATGGCATCACACGAAATGCAAAGATTCCCCACTCTATGGCAAAGGCCGTTTTGTGTTGATCTTCTAGGGAAATGGCTACTTGGTCTAGCTTGAAAATCCATCAAGGAAGCTATACACTTCCTTTCCTACAACATGCTCCAATAAATGTTCAGTGATTTGTAGTGGAAACTATCTCTTATCATGGAGGCATTAAATTTTTTAAGGTTAATACATACACACAATTTTCCATTCTTCTTGGGCACCACAACAATGGGGAACACCCATTCCGTATGCTCAATCTCATAGATAAATCCTGCTTCAATGAGTCTGTCAATTTCTTCTTTTATTTTGGCTGCATAATTGTCATTATACGTGTAGGGATTCTGTTTGGTGGACTTTGCATCAACTATCATGGGGATCATATGAGAGCATATTTTATGATCTACCCACTTTAGATCTTTATAGGTCCATGCAAACACATCCCTATATTCCTTTAATAAGGCTACCAACTGTGCTTCCTCTTCTTTAATTAGGTCATCTCCTATGTACGTACATCTCTCTTCGTTCTCTTCAATGGTGACTACGATTTTTTTGGTCTTTTCTGTTATCATACACGTCTCCTGTGGTGGCCTCTCTCTTAGGCATTCAAATTTTTTCGGTCTTCAACTTCATATTTCTTGAAATTCTCTGGTACTTTGAACAATGATTCCTCGTCTTCTTGTTTCTCTACTTTTCTTTTCTTCTTCTTTTGACTACCTTCACTTTCTTCCTTTGAATTTACAGTTTTGATGCTTGTGAGAGGTTCTTCTTCTTTTTGGGTACATACTCCTATGTCTTCTAGATAGTGCTCCTCTGAATTAAAGCAACTATCCATCACAATGGACGCTAGATCATCGTCGTCCTGTTCTTCTTCTATGAAATCACTAGGGTCACATTTTTCTAGCAAGGGTTGACACATGAACATTGAAATATCATAACCCTCCTCATCACAGTGAGGTGTCCACTGTTTTTCATTGACAGCAATGTCCATGGTGGCTAAGATTCTTGCCTAGCCATGAGGGTCAAATTCCTAATCTGGAAAGATCATCGGTGTGTAGGCTAGGTCTCTAACCAGTCTATATCCTTGAGAGGTTCCTTCTTCTCTTGCTTTTAGGCGTTTTTCCTCTTCCTTTGAAACCTTGCACATCCACAAATGAGTATCTTCATGCATCCACGATGGGTCAGGTGAACTTTCAGAATGCATAGAGATTGAATCTTCTTGTACCTTGTGGATAGGATTCCACTGTAGGGGTGGTATATCTCTGAAGGTGTAATCCTTCAAATTGACCTTGGTTGTTACCCCCAAGTGCTTCAAATACAAGGAATTGGTTCCCCAATCCTGTACTATTTGAAGTTGTCATAGGAAAGATCTTCCTAGAATCATTTTACTGGCATTAGTTTAACCGAAGTCACATATAACAAAGGTGTGCTCAAACTCTACACCACAAGTGGTTAGAGTTATCCCTTCTAGCAGTCCTAGAGGTCTTTCAACATGGTTATCAACCATTTGAAGCTTCATTCTAGTTGTTCTTAATGCGGGTTTGCCCTATTGCTTCCACAAGGAGGTGGTCACAATAGCAACTCTAGCACCTAAATCTACAATCGCTTTGGTTGTGTAACCTTGGTAGGTGATCGGGAGATAAGTATTACCTTCTCCACCTTCGCTCATGTCCCCTATTTCGTCTAGAGGTATCTCTGGAGCTTTTTGCTTAGATCCTATTTTTGAGATCTTGAAATCAAGTTTTGGAACTTGATTTGCCACATGATTCTATAACTCAGGTTTTACTTTGAGTAGCTCTTCTAAAGTGAGATGACATTGTACCTTAGTGTTCTTCACGACTTCAGTGTTTCTTGGAACCACCAAGTCTTCCTTTCTGCTCAATATTATGGGAGCTCTGATCTGGAGAGACTCAGATTCCCAAGGGCCTCTGAACTATGGCAACTCTTGTAAAGAATAGGATTCAAATTCTAACCTTTCTTCTACTTGTTGCTCTACTTGGTCTTCATAAATAGATGCAATGTCTTGTGGAAATTGATCATGAAGGTCATCAATCTCAAGAATAGGAGGGGGATTATCCTTCTCCTTTGCCCATTTCTCTTCTTGTATTTCCCGTAAGAACTTTTGAGAGAGTTGTTGAATTGAAAGAGGTTCTCCATCATCTATGGAGTCAAGAACACAGACCTCCTTTGGTGGTGAGATTTCTCTTTCAACAATTGGTTGAGCCTGTGGAGGTAAAGAAACTTGCAATTTATTTACCAATTGCTCTAATCTATCTAGTAAGCCCTGGAAGTGCAAGCCCGGTGTAATAGAATTTGACTGATTGAATAATTGATTGGCCTTGAACATAGCTTGAGCTACTTCCACCATCTTTATGCACATTTTTTTCTGTTCAATCTCTAAATCTGCTCTAGGGTAGCTCTTATCTAGGTTTGCAGGTGTTGGCCCTTCTTGAAGTCGAGCCTGGTATGCCTTGAACATCATGTCCAAGTCTTCTAGGGTTGGATTTGCAAGAACAGACCCAGGTTGTGGTCTATTTACAATGGTTGGTGGGGTGGGATGAGGTGGTGTAGATGGAATTTTGGCATGCAAGGGATTTTGAGAGGCAATATCTTCTATTTTTGTTTTTGCATCTTTCAGGCCTTCTTCTAGTTTGGATAAACTTTTGTTCCACTTACGATTGGCCTTCTCCCTAGTATCCTTCCATGTTCTTATTTTTCTCTTACTAAGATCTCTTGACTCACTTGGCTCTGATTGCTCAGCTAGTTTAGCTTGTTGTAAGGCTTGCGCCCTAGTAACTACCTGTATAGGAGCCACATTACAACCACTAGAAGTTGAATCCCCTACTAAGCCTACTACATTAACGAGTGTAACCTTTGGTGCACTAGAGGGATCCCTGAGACAATCTCTTGGGAGCTCTTCTTTGCCACACTCAAGGCAAAAACCTTGTATTGTGATTTTTTGCCCTTGTCTCGGAGCTAATGGCCGAGGACATTTGCGAATGATATGGTTGCACTAATTTCTAAAACATGTTCCTATATGGGTTTGTGGTCCCGTTTGTTTCACTTTGGGCGTGTGTTTAGGATATGTATATATTAGATTAGCATATTCTGGTCCATAAGGGTTTTCATGTTCCTCAGAATCGTAGTATTGCTTCTTGTAGCTCTGGTCATATTCCATCAGGCTTGCCTCATAACAGTAAGACTCTCCTTGGGTCTGATCAAAACTTTGATTTTCTGTTTCAGAACTAGTTGAAGGTGTCACTGGTACTAGGGCTTTTTCTAGGTTTTCTTCCAGTTGGGCATACCTTACTAGAGCTACATTGTGTGGGTGGGGTGGTTATTGTCCTAGTGCAGGTTGAGGTTGGCCATATCCTCCCTGTTCATACGGTCTAGTTGCTCCTTGTGGTCCTGGATATGGGTTATACCTAGGAACTTCTTTGCCTTGTTCTCTAGGAGGGTATCTGTTTAGCCTATATTAGGGTGGTACAAATAGTCGTGGCTGTCTATTAAACGGATAGTTTTCAGTGTTGTGGTTGGTGTACTTTTGCTCACTATAAGAGTACATGTTAGGCCCCTGAGTTGGTTGCCTATCATAAGGGTAAGGTTTTGATAACCCTAATTCTTCTCTGGTGTAGACATGAGATGGATGATCTCCACTACAAAGTGTGCAATTTCTTAACATTGGCACTCTCAAGGGGGGGTTTTGGCAATTCCTTTGTCCTTGCACTCCCAATTTCTTGGCCACTAAATCTGCCAATTCCTCCACATTACTCAAACTAGAAGTCTCATTGCTCATTGTATCCTCTGATTTGGTAGAATTTTGTGTGGTTTTGAGATCCTCTGCTAAGTTGTCTTCCAAATCTATACACTCTTGAGGACACTCACTTAGGGTTTGCAACCGTTTTATGTATACTAAGATTCTCAACGTTTCGTTCGTTAGACCTTCTAAAAATAGGGATATCATTTTTTGTTGAGAAGGTCTCTTTGTCACAGGGCATTGGTCTACGTATTGATTAAATCTTTTTGCTCCATTTTTTAGTGTCTCATTAGGAGCTTGTTTGAAACTATGTAGTAACGATGACGAATTGTGCTTGATCCCTCGTTTAATGAATTCCCCAATAAATTCTTGGAAGAATTGTTCGATATTGCCAAATGAATTTGGATCCAAGGATTGAAACCAAGCTAAGGTTATTCCCATGAGGGTTAGCCCAAAGGATTCATATTGCACGAAAAATTCATCCACTTGCTCCGCTCGCAACACCTGCTTGAATTCTGCAATGTAGTCATAGGGCTCTCCTCTACCATTGTAATGATTTCGCATATATTTGGCCACTTGGATTGGTCTCAGTCTTTTGCCTGACTCTAGGGATCAAATTATGATGGGAATCGGGTTTTACTGGGTGTATTCCAGCTCCTACACTTTGGGGTTGTCTACCCTAAAGATAGTTCTATTCATATTTCCCATTCCCTGGCTAGTTTGGTTGTGGGTGTTAATTCTTGGCATGGTGAATTGCTCCTCTGGTCTATTGTCTATACTACATTGGCTTGTTTGTCCTGCCATCGCATCTTCCATTCTTCGTGGGGTCTGGAATGGGTTTTGTGAGGTAGTTGCTCTTTTGATTTTGGTCTAGGTATGTAACTCTAGATGGATTTTCCAAATCCCTTAACTCGTATATAGACATTGGGCTAGTGCCTTCTTCGTGTGTTTTCGAATCAATTTGTAGGAGTAGGTCTGATCCATGTATCAAGTACACATCCATCAAATGGTCATCTTGGGGTATCATGTCCCCTCTCAATACTTGAGTCCTTACTGACTTTCCCCTAGGGGTACTCACCGTATCTCCATTGTTGGTTCTCCCAAAAGATCCTTGTCCATCTAACTCTCCTCTTTCGGTAATCTGATCTGGGTTTTTAGTTACCACCTAGATCTAGCCCATCTTGTCCATGTAAACTACACCTTTGTACTTGACAGCTGGTCTTTGAACTATTTCTAATTTTGTAATGTTTATCATTCTTGCTACTCACCTATGTATACCGTGGAGGTAGATCGGTATTCCTTGCAAGTTAGTGGATATGTATTGAAGAGACATCCGATATTCCCCTTCCACTATAGACATAAAACCTTCCCTAGGTACTGAACTATGCATGTCTTCCGAGGCCATGAACCTCTCCATGTTAAAAAGACATTTCTGACTCACTTTTCTGTGAACTCAGCACGTAGTGATAACCACTGAGTTACGAGCCGACAACTTGGTTGTAATGTTGACATTGGCGTGAGATGATTTGATACTTTAACTATCTTTTCCTAGGTGTCTACTTGATCTATGGTTCATAAGCCTTGTCTACAACTCCAAAATTTTCCTTTGTATTGCTCAAAATCCTTAGGAACCCCTTGCTTCTTAGTCCCACCTGAAGGTCAACTTCAAAATACCATATCTATAAATCACAACAAACAGATTTCGTATGAAAAACTTATGCCGATTCAGGGTTCTAGGGGTTAAAACAGGGAAACAGGGTCTTTCAGGAATTACTTCAGAACAGGTGATACACGATACTTGGCCTGAGGATACGATACTGGATGGTCGCAATACGATACTTGTCTTTGGATGATACTACCTCAGGCAAAGCACGATAGCACCAAGGGTGATACCAACTCCCCACGATACGATACTACTCTGGTCGATACTATACCATGAGATCTAGGCACCATACGATACCAAGTGTCTGACAATAGGATAGCTCTACACTGACAATACGATACCACTTTTCCTCACGATATAATACCACTAAGTGACAATACAATGTCACAAGGTCCATGATATGATACTACTCACCGAACAATACCTCACTTCTCACGATACGATACCTTCTAGGTGATCACAATACGATACCTTTGATCAGCATGATACAATACCAACCTTAGAATACAATACCAAGATAGCTAATGATAAGATACTTGATTGGCTCATGATACGATACCGATAGTTAGGATGATATGATACCAGTGAATTCTGGGGACGATACAATACCAAGTTACCAAACGATAGGATACCACTTAGTACACGATACGATATTGCTTGTGCTACACGATACGATACCATTGGACCGACATGATACGATACCACCAAAATGATGGAGATACAATACTTAAGATCATTGCGATACGATATCGGGTATGCTAACGATACGATACCACCTGGTGGACCGCGATATGATACCACTAAAGGACTGCGATCATAATACCAACACTTGGCGATACACGATACTCGACAAGTATGGCCATACATGAGAGTTGTGGTATCGCGATACTAAAACTCAACTAGACACGATACTTGGAGTTTTTGATACCCAAATTCAAAAATTTTTGTGGATATGTGTACCTTATGCCCTTCTTGTCACTCTTATGTGTTTGTATATGCAAGGTCACCCTATAAACTCATGATACAATACCCGTGATACCAGATGCAGGTCGTTTCAACCCACGTGATACTTCACTCAGATTTTGGCATTTTGAGAGTATTTCAAGGTATTTCTTTAGTGCTTTAGCTCTGAACTCCCTCTACGCTTCTTTCTCATAGTCACAAGTGAAAAATGAGGTGAATGTTCATTCAAAAATGAAAAAAATTATAGGTTATGAAGATGGGGAGGAAATGGTGGTGATGGTGAAGGTGAAGATGAAGAAAAACTTAGAAACTGAACTGAAAATGGTGATTTTTTTACCTTCCAACATCGCTACTCTATGTCTTACCATCACACCCTTGTCCTCCAAGCTCTCTCCCCGACAATGGTGCCAAATTTGGTGTCACTCTAGCACAATGGTGAGTATCAACATGAGGATTTGCACCTCATGAATGTCAATCCGCGGAGAAGTGAAGAATGGTATGGAGATGAAGATCAAGTGAAGTGCACAAGTGCGTGAGTGAAAGCACACAAGCATGCACACACATACACACACACGTGCACAAGGTAAGAGCAAATAGTGGAACAATGGAAGGACTTCTATTATAAAAGAAATCTCTTATAAGAGCTCAAATCTCTAACAAGCTAACCCCAAAAATGTACTCTCCAGCCCTTTTTATAGTTTTTTGAGTGGTTTTGGCCCTTTCCAGGCCTAGTGTCTGGCCTAGTCAAAAATTAGGTTCCAGGGCTTATTTGGGGGCTCAAACGGAGTCTAAGAATTATAAAAATTGGCAGGATGGTACTTCTAATACTCCTCAAGCTTGAGGACTCTCGGCTTGAACAAAATGGAGTTGCAAAAATGGAAAGTGGTATTTACAATGGTTTTTAGTGATAAAAATCACTATTTTTATTGGGATTTCTTTTGGAAATTTGACATGTGCTTCTTGGAGCTCCCTACATGCTCCTTCTTCTTGTGTGTCCACTTCCTTGATGTGCTTCCATGCTTGTGCTTGTCCTTGAGTATCAACAACATGATAAGAGGAGTTGTTAACACGTATGATATTATTCCTTGTGGGGATAGGCTCAAGTGAACGGAGAGACTATGTTATGAGCTAATATGTTTGGTTGCCCCACTATCAAAGTACCAACATCTCATTCTAGATCAGACATACACTCCTCATGAGGAGATGATTCATAGTTGCATACAGTAGTAAGTGCCCATTCTTCATTCTAAACAAGAATAGCATACTTTGTTTTAGGTGTAGAGGCCTCTACAACAACCACTCTAGACTCTTTCTTATTTGCCTCTTTTGCAGTGAGTTTTGGAAAAATCTTTATGACATGATCATTTCCCTTACAGTATTTCCGAAACTCTAATTGTTTTTTTGTGTTCTTCTCATATTTATCTCCCTTCTCAACTTTGTAGCATTAGCAGATTTCTACTCACTAGTAGATGAGATCCATTTACCTTTGCCCTTCTAACTAGCTAGGAAAGCTTGATCTCCAACAAACATAATGGACTTGTTCTACTTGGACCCATCTTCTTGCAACAAAACAAAGAGTAACTCCTCAAATATTAAGCCATTTAGATTTCCTTTCATCATCAATCAAAGAGTAGAAGCAAAAATCTGATATAAACTTGGAATACTATTAAGAACAGACTACGCAAGTGAACTATCTAACAAGACTTCATCAACAAAAAACTTTGATCTATCAAAAAATCCGTTCTAGATATAGGTGTAGAAGTTGGAATTGTCAATACGGAGATATGGGAAGAATGGGGAAAACCTACACTAAGACCAACTAGAAGGAAATTACAATTGGCAAATGGCCATGTAGAACGCCCACCTCAGTTTCTAGAAAATGTAACATTGACAACCTATGGATTAGACTTCAAACACAACCTAACTATATGTCAATTTGGAAAGGCATGCAATTATGAGATGATACTCGAAAGACCCATTATGTACCAGTTAAAGGTGGTGCAAGATTATGGAAGAGATGCAATATGCCTTCAACACTAGGGCACCACTTCTAGAATAAATCTCCAAAACTTCTCATATAGGGATGTTCATCCTCTCCAATGGAATCTCATACATAAAGAGGAAGATGACATGTCAATCCATAGTGTGGGATTTGATGACCAATCCTCAATTCATGAGGATACAAATATATGGATTTTGAAAGCTATCCCATGAGAGAAAAAACGACCCCAATGTTGGAAAGCCTCGACAATGGAGGAAAAACCAATTGAAGTTCCAACATATATGCCAAAAATATTTCCTATTGGAGGTTTTGAGCCTCATGGCTAGATGGAAATAGTATCTACCCTAGACATTTGTGTAAATGAATAATTCATTACCATATTGAGTGTGTAGATGAAGAGAGTCATGATCTAAGCCTATTTGTGGTAATCATTAAAGAAGAGAACGACGATGAAGAAGAGTATTATGAAGAGGGTGATGGTCAAAGCATAATCATGGAACCCAAATTTGGCTTAGAAGAAAAATACCTAAAAGACTTTGGAGTAATAACTACATGGGATATTGCAACATATTCTAAGTACAAGAGTACCTTGAGAACCCTAGCAAGGACAATAATGATAGAGAAGTAGAGCATCAACATAGGGAATATTTTGAAGTCCATGAGCACTTGAAGAGATATGAAATAGAAGATCCAAAATTCCTATTCAAATGCCTAAGAGAGAGCCACAAGATGGAGTCGCATATGACAATAAAGAACAAAGAAGGAAAATAATGGTGGTCAGAGAAAATGATGAGGATAGATGCACTTTCATTGAGAAAGATGTGTCGACAGAGGAAGAACATGAACTAGTGGAATTATTACAAGTGTATTGTGACATCTTTGGATGGACATTCAAGAAAATAAAAGGATTAGAACCAAAGGTTTGCTCTCTTTATATTCCTATGACTCCAAAAGCTAAGCCATCTAAACATAGACCCTACCCTTATAATGATGTCCAGCAAGCAAGATTCAAGAGGAAATAGAAAAATTACTAGCTACAGGATTTGTTTATGTAATTGAACGTACAAAGTCACTTTTTGCATTAGTGGTAGTGCCCAAAAAGAATGGAAATCTTAGGGTTTGTATTAACTTGAGAAATGTTTATGGTGCCACCATTTGAGATAGTTACCCATTGCCAATCACCAACCATCTTTTGAAAAGGGTACTAGGCAAGGAAGTGTACAATTTCCTTGATCGCTTTTTAGGCTTTAATCAGGTAGCCATTGCTATTGAACACAAGACTACATTTGCTACTAAAGGGGATGCACATGCTTTTAGGCTTATGCCTCTTGGCCAAACAATTGTAGTAGCCACTTTCTAAAGATTAATATGTTATGTGTTCAAAGAATTCCTAAGTAAGAGTATGAAAGTATACATTAACCACCTTTGAATCTACTATTCTCAAAGATATGCTTACATACATGAACTAAGATGCATACTTGACAAGTGTAGACAATATCAAGTATGATTGAATCCTAAGAAATGTGTCTTTATGTTTTGTCAAGGAAAAGCTCTAGGACACATAGTCTCCAAAAAAGGTATCTCTATAGATGAAGATAAAATCAAAGAGATCTTAAAATTGCCAAGACCCAAAGACCTTAAGGAAGTGTGTTAGTGGCCCAAAAGGAATTATGCACTAAAGAAGCATGAGACAAGGGAGCTCGAGGGAGGAAGGGCAGAGAGAAGGCCTAGGAGGACCAAGTAGGCAAAGGATTCAAAGAAGATCCGACGAGTAGGACTCACTAAAATTTCCAAAAATTATTTTCAAACAAGAGTGATTGTCAACACTACATTACATTGTAAATATCATTTTTGATAATTCCATTGTTTTGTTCAAGCCAAGGAGTCCCCTAGCTTGAGGAGTGTTAGGAGTACCTACATTCCAATTTTTTAATAAATTATAGAGTTTGTTTGGACCCTCAAATTAGCTTAGAAACATAATTCTTAACTAGGATGGAAACTAGGTGTAAGCAAGGACAAAGCTAGTAAAAAACTATAAAAAGAGCTAGGAGTCTCATTTGAGAAGGTGGCCTGTTGTATAATGAAGCAAATCTAAGAGATTGTAAACTTGTTTTGGATAATAAAAGGTTCCACTGTTCCCTCTCTTCATCTTTCCTTGTATGCACGTGTGTGTGCATGATAGTGTGCTTCTCACTCATGCACTTGTGTATTCACTTACTCATGGTTGTTATACCACCCTCATGCTTACCATTGTGCTAGAATGATACCAAATTTGGCACCATTGTTGGGGAGCGAGCTTCAAGGATAAGCATATGATGGTAAGACATAGAGATTTGACATTTCGAATCATAGGTAATTTATTTTTGTTACCCTCTTTACCTCTTTCATCATTATCACTATCCTCCCTACTCACCCCCACTTCCATCTTCATCTTCACGAAAGTTTCACCTCTTTGGTCATATTCACACCTCCATTGTATTCCCCTCATTTCACTTGTTAGAGAGAGTGAGAGAGTGTGTTTGTGTGCAATGTTTTTAGCGTTTCTTTGAGATTTCTTGTAGGTACTAGCATCAACAACAATAGCAGCACCTATAGTAGGTATGTCATCTTTGTGTGCATACCCCAGGATGAAGCTCTCTATCTATCCCGATGGATAGAGAACTTTAGTATTTGGTAAAACAAAGTTCATCATAGTAGAGTAAACGTAAACCACATGCACATTCCAAAATATTAATTCTTTTAAAAAATTAGCATTTTTTGTGTCCGTCGTGACAGATCCCCATATCCCCACAGGAAGCAACACCCATATCCCCACAATCACTACCTATCATGGAGGAATCCTCTACAAGCTTCAATCCACCTAGCTCGTTACCACAACAAAATTTCTATGAGAACCATGATATAGATCACCCTACACAATCTGGATATTGAGATATATTGTGACAAGCTCTAATTGCTCTACCACTAGGAAATCTCCATACCCTTTTTTTGGGACTCCAAGAGCAAGCTACCTTTCCAATGATATTGATTGTACTTAGTCTCCCAAATTGTAGTCTCAATTATAATCTATTGTTTGGTCCTCGCTTAGGCAAGAAAAATTCATGCAGGATTGGCCCTCCCACCAACTATTTTTTAAGTATAAATATAATCTCTAAGCATGGCATATTATTAGATCCCAATAAAGTTAAGGAAAGACTAGAAAGAACACTTCTCAAATCACTAAAAGAAGTATTACGATTTTTAAGTCATATCTAGTGGCATGGCCTACATTTACAATTTTTGGTGCATCTTGCTATCCTTGTCAATGGAATTGTTACCATGCTGCCTAGAGAGTTCACTTGAGCATATGTCTCTCAAAAACTACTTATGATTGGCTAAAAATCTTACTTATTGAGGCCTTGATTCTACACACATCAAATTGGGAGAATTTTTTCCATGTGTTTGTCGATGCTTCTCACAGTGCCATTGGTAGTGTCTTGGCACAACAATTCTATAAATAGTATTGACCAATCTATTATGTTAGTCATCACCTTGCCTTAGCTGAACATATCTATTTCATCATAGAGAGGGTGAGTTTGAGTCTCATATATTGTATAAAGAAATTCAAAAATTATTTACTTAGACACCGATCATTTGGTTTTGTCTTGTCAAGTAGTAGAATTTAACTGGACAATTGGCTTGGTGGGAATAACTTCAAGAATTTGACTATGATGTCATTCATGGACCATGTTCATCTCATTTCATTGGTGATTTTTTCTCTCTTCTTGACTTGAGGGAAGCCCCTGTGGGTAATCACTACTCTTTCCCTCACCCGTCCATTTGTATGACTTAATCAAACTAACCTATCCACTAGGATTTAGTTAACTCTTACTATGGTACTATATGTACATTTCTATCATTAGGATTCCTACCAAAGAGTATGTCCCTAGCTACTAGGAAGAAATTAGATCACTATAGTTGCAGATTTCATATTATTGTTGGTCCAATCATGATGGATCCCAATGACCCACTACCTTACGGACCACATCTTTCTCACCTTTGTCTTATTAGATTGGGGTGTAGTTTTTGCTCACCCTGAATAAGAAGCCAAATCCATAGCATCTACTACAACAACTAATATCTTGTGGGAGGTTCTTGTCATCAAAACTATGCATGTTGTGACCTTTCAAAAGCTAGTGTGTAGGTTCCACCTTTGCATAGATGGACCCAATATAGTTGATTGCATCCTAACCACAACTATGCATGAGATATTCCCAAAGGAAAGCTCCTACAAGTTCATCATCTCAACATGCCCTCAAGAAAAGAAGTCCATCTTTTGCTTTCTTGTCATTGCTCTCAACGTGTAGCACAAACCCTATCATATTTCAAGACAAGTTCTCTTCTGTTTTTCACCAATAATGTGCCCATCAATTAGGCATCGTTTTGTTTCAAATGAATCCATAAAGAATGTGAGAAGACCATCTAGGATCTTAATCATAACCTACTTATTTGTTTGCATCTTCCTTACATCTTCACCATTTTGTTTCCCAAAGTCTCCCCATCAATGCCTGCCCCTTGTTGGTGCCATGACCTTCAGAATTCTCTAGCATGCTTCATCCATCCCCGCAGCCACTCCCTCCAATGATGAAGAAGATGAAAGCATTGCAATTCTTTTTCAATGTGCTAGGAAGTGGCCCCGCCAAGTCTCACCCACATCTTTTGTCCACCAAGGATCATCACAACCATAACCAAAAATTGTCCCTTATTCTCCTTCTTACCCAATTTCAAACATCCCTATGACTCAATCGGAGGAACCCCTTGTTGCTATTGAACCCTAGCCTCAATCAGCACCACCCCAAGCCTCTTTTGAACTCATGTAATTGGTAGTGGATACTGCCACATTACCCACACACATCTGATTCCTCTTTGTCATCACCTTGTTGCTCTCCTCCACCATCCCCTCTATATTCTGCACTCCATTTTCCTTCCCGACCATGCCAACAAGATGAGTCCAAAGCTTGCCTCTCCATTCAATACTCTCTTTCACACCTTGATGAGATTTTTGGTGTTTTGGATTCAATCAATATTTCTACCTTGATGCTATTCTTAGGATCATCTATGACTTACAACATGCCCATGGCCAATTCACCAACGAACTCACCTAGTGAAAAGACTAGTGTGTAGTTTTATCCATGCCCTACTCATTTTGTCATCCAAAGTTGACATCCTCAAATTTCATTTACTCCGAGCCAACGAGACCATCTATGAGTTGCAAGCTATGGTAGAATCCTATGAATGGAGTATGCAATATCTTGAATCTTTTTTTGAATAGTTTGTCCATGAGCAAGATGAAGTATAGAGTTGCACTCACAATCTAGATGATGCCAATGACTCTCACAAGGCCACCATCCATGAATTAATAAAACATAATGGAATACAAGGTTATTTGGACAAGACTCACTGCGCCTTGCAAAAATACAAGGAACAAAATGCAATGCTGATAGAGAGGATTATCGATTATAAGTTTTCCAATGCACATTCAACTAGAAAAGTCCACAAAATGTCTGGTGGTTTGAAAAAGCTTGTGTTTTAGCACTAGAGAGCAATAAGTAGTCCTTATTTAGGTAAAAAAATAACAGATTGATGCAGAGAAGGAGCAGGCTTTTGCCGAGCAAGAATTTTACCTATAAGAAGAGCTCGAAAAATGGTTTGTTGAGGCCTAAGGCAAGGCAACTGTCTATGATGCCTTTGTAGCTAGCAAGGTTAGTGAAAGGTGTATCGCAAATGGACCACGCAAGGCTCAGCAAAGCCTTGAAGCTGTTCCAAAAGAAATTATAATGCACTTTTGCTAAAGCAAAAGATAATTTTAAGTTTGCCCTATAAGAGAAATTACCAAAATTAGTGCATGACAAGCGGAAAGTTGATGAAGTTCCAAATCTGTGGCTTGTAGGGTTCAGGCCATCCAAGCATGCAAGGTTTTAGGCCATCTAATGGAAAGTAAAATGTAAAATATATTTATATAAGTTTTACACTAGAGCTAGATTGATGACTGAAGGGATGCAACCCCAACAAAGCATCAATCCTTTGCGTTTTTGCTCTTTAACATCATAACTGCGTGAATCCTTTATGAATCATGAATATACAAGCATGTGTATCATTCATTATATGGATATGCTGAAAAGATGGAAGAATAATATATGCATGGTTCGTAATATTTAAAGGCGTGCAAAGACACATGTAGATGTATAATGAAGAAGCAAAGAATATTGAATTTATAAGAAAATAAAAAACTTTCTAAGTGGCTTTTTTCTTTTTCCATTTTAAAGTATGATTTTCTATCTACATTTATTGTTTGAAAGTTAAGTGCATAGCTCAAGTTTCAATAAAATATATCCCAAACTCATTTTGGAAGCCTCCAAAGTGGCTCCTACAAACGTAGGTTCTAGTCGATGATTACTTAGTAGCCAGTCAACTTTGCTCCAATGAGGTGACTGATTTCAACGATTTTCAACTTATTGGAAAAGTCCTCTTGTAAGCCCACCATCAACATAAAGATGACTAGAATCCAAATTGATTTGAATTTTGGGCACAACAAAATAGGGTTCAACTATCAAGTTTTGGTTGTTTTGGAGATGGGTTGGTGACTATGTTGATTAGATCTAGGCATGATAACGTTTCCAAATGTGGAATCGAAGTGGGAATTTATATGTTGGCTTGTATTACATTTTAAAATTTACTAATGAGCCTTAGGAGGTTCCTACACTTGTATTTTAGATTAGTTTTTATAATCCAAAATCATTGTAAATGTTCAAATTATAAGTGCATGTATACTTTGTATAGAGGATCGGCAATAAATGAACCACAATGCTGTATCTATACATGACCAGGTGAAAAACACCTACTTTCAATATTGTAATTGTACTTTCATATGAAGATGCGCACATTACCTGCATCGATCATGGCATTTGAATTCGGGGTTGAGTGCATCAAAGAGGATGGACATGGATGGGTGCACGTGCACATGCAAATGCACATTTCACCATTGATTTCTTTGCATTCGATATAAACTTCTAGGCTAGTTATGCATTAAAATTGTGCTACGCATGCTAAGAAGAATAAATTCATTCTAACAAAAAGGGTTAAGAAAAGAGAGGGAAAGTACAAGAAATTATGAAGATAAGTATCTTCTAATGAAAGTACAAGAAATTATGAAGATAAGTATCTTCTAAGTGCAATAATAAGGATTACTATTTTTTAAGTGTTGGCATCACTCTTAGAAGGTTTAGAGTTGACCTTAAAGTAAAATGACAAAAAAATTGTAATAAACCATAGGTAAAACTTGAAAGTGATTAGAAATCATTCAAGTTAGTTAAGTCCCACTTGAGAAGATTTCCATTAGAGTCTGCTAGTGGTAGGTGTACTCATCACTTGAATTAAGTCTCTTTGAACTCAAGTTAAATCACCTTAACTTGAGTGGATGCTATCAAAAGGCTCTAGAGCTCTTTTGCAAAACATTCTCCCCATGCTCTCCATGAAGGGTGAACCAAAGAATTCCTTCTTCATATACTTGGAGCTTAATTTTTAAGATAAGCTTATGAGTTTTCTAATACTTTACAAACACCTAAGGTTGACTTTAGCTTGAGCCTTCTCAAGATACTCATGAAGTCTTAGGGATTTGTAATGAAAGTGACTAAATCTCAATGATCAAGCAAACGCATATAGTGGTGGTATGATACACGCATTAAATTATCAATTTGAGAGCTTGACTTGGTCAAGTGCATGGAAATGCATGTGTAAATGATGGTTAATGTGGAAAAGGGACAAGAAATGCATGCAAAAATGGAACATCCGCCTCACAGGACACCTCTTACACAAAAAGTGTATCCCGATACTTGGTATAGCAATAGACACAAATCAAGTGATATCTCTCATCTCTGATACCCAAATATGGTCAATTGCACGTTTGAGCTTTGAAATGCATCAAATATTAGTATTTTTAGTTTGATTGGACCTCTGTGCTTCAAGTTATGGCCAAAAAAGAGAGTGGCAGGAAACACCAACTCTCACTTCTTGTAGTATGCCTTTTAATAGTGAAATAATTCATTTTGAGCTTTTTGACTTACATTATGGGGATAAGGTTTAGAATGAGTAATTAGGTCATTTTATGCATGTAGGCAAAGCTTAGGGATGACAAGTTTCATATTCTCTCTAAATTTTATTTGGATCATGTTTTTGGTTGAAAATTGAACGTGAAGATGAAACAGTTAAGACAAATGTTGTATGAGAGGAAGGTAGAGCATACATAATATAATAAATGCCTCTATGAAATTTTTGTGAGTCATGTTTTAAGTACCTTGTTTAAAGCTCTACATCTAGTTCACTATAAGAAAATGCCTTGATTTTATTCTATCTCTAAAATTTCTAAGCCTACAAGGCTCAAAAGTGATACTTGGAGTCAAATTTGGATCTAGATCATCTCTAACACTATTGCATAGATAAAAAATTTGAACATTTTTGTGTCTCACAAGCTTAAGTTAATTCCTCACCATTTTTGAATTATAGGGCTTGGAAAAGTGCCATTTTTTAGGTGATTAAAAAAATAAAAAAGGTGGGCTTCTCTATTTATATTTAAATCCATGGTTTTGAAGCATATGTGTTGCCATGCACACTTACGGATATCTTTGGATATGTCTTTTTGTTGGTTTTCTTCTATTTTTGGATAGGTACCACTGAAGAAAGCAATTGCCTACCATAAACACATGATTTTGTGAAAGTTCTGCATGCAATATGAGGAGCGCTTACTTTTCTATGTTTGGTGGATCACACACTTCCTTGGGAAAAATAAACTCTATTTTAGATTTGCTACATCAAGGAGGGAGAGGCAAAAGATCAGAGATTTACCTTGTGATTAAGAGTGACAGTGAGAGTGTGATTGAGAGTGCCACTGTGAATGAGATTGTGATAGCTTGGGGTTTGTTGGGAGGTAGAGACTTCATCAAGAAGCTATTTTCCAAAGCTATTGTATCAATTGATTCAAATCTATACTACCAAAACTTCTCTTTCTCTTAGTGATATCTTATCTACTCTTCCACGTCATATTTTCTCTTATCTTGTGCAAGTTCTACATTTTTCTCTCCTCTGCTATTCTTCACTGATCAAAAGCTTCTGATTGAGGATATCTTGTGATCGAGGAGACACCACAAGTGATATCACATTAGAATCGATCCTCAACAATAATGGAAGGTTTTACACAAAAGATTCTTGAGCAAGAGGAGCTTATTCAGAAGATTATGAAGTGGGTGGAGGTGTGCAAACATCTACTATGCCTAGAAGAAGACATAAATGCAATTATGAAGATATGGAGGTGGGTGAGTTTGCCCTCAACCAAGTCTTCAAGATGGAAAAATTGAATGATTTTGATGGTGAAAGGAGAGAAATGAGGATGTGGGAGGCATGGATTGAAGAGCTAGAGGATTTCTTTGATCTTCAGGAATTTAGTGACGAGTCCAAGGCAAAATTTGTGATCTTACACCCACATGACATCAAAAATCTATGGTGAAAGTCCTATATGTAGACTCAGAGTTCTTACATCTTCACAAATATGCATTGGAGGTTAGTGGCGATGCTCTGAAGAGCACGTTTATTGAAGGGCTTTGTGTGGAGCTTTGCTATCAAGTGAAGGGATTTGGATGTGTTGGTTTTTTGGATGCTATTGCGATGGCTAAGAATTTTGAGAAGATGGAGAAGTTCAATTTGTAGAAGGCAAATAGAACCAAATTCATTGCAATGGGACATAGGCCACAAACATGAACGATTCAAAGAAGAACTCATCTTCTAATAATCAAGGTAAGAATCCTCTTGAGGTGCTACACAAACATGAACACCTCAAAGAAGAATTCATCTTCTAATAATCAAGGTAAGAATCCTCTTGAGGTGGAAAATCAAAAGAGGCATCAACCTATTCATTGGCACAAAGACCTTGATCTTATTGAGTGGGCAAAAAAGACTTGATTTGTGTTTCCATTGTGGGGATCAAGGGCATCACACATATGAATGCCCAAATAAGCCAATCTTTTGGATTGTGCAATCAAAGGCGATAAACATCATTGAGGAAGGTGCAACAATTGAGAAAGCAGAGGATGGAGGTAAGTGCCCTAACACTACTTTACATTGTATGGTGGCTAGTTCTTTCCCAAGGCCTTTCATAATTATGATTTTGGGTATGATTTCTACATATAGAATCAGATTTTTGATCAATTCACATAGTACACATTGTTTTCTATCTTTCAAATGGGTACAAAATTTAGGGATACCTCTAAATATGTAGATAACAAGACCTATAGAGATGGCCAATAGACCTCTACACTATACGAAAGGATACACTTAAAACCTTGCATTTACTTTTTCAGATAGGTGTTTCCATGTGATAGAAATGAAACAGAGTGATGCAATTATAGGTATGGGCTAGTTTGTTTAAAATTCTACAACAATTGATTGCAAACAAAGAACAATCACTTTAAGGCTAGATGACGAATCTATCCATATTTTAGGTGATGTACATAATCCTAAGCCTATTCTGGTTTCTGCTAACTAGAGGTATATGTGATGGTTGTAGAACATTTGTAGTGTGTGAACAATCTTCATGAGGAAGATAATGATGGAAGTCTTCCAAAGTATGTATTTGTAGAAGAATTGCCTAGTATACCTCCATCTAGGCAGATTGACCATGCCATTGACGTTTATCTCGGGAGTGAACCATATTCTAGAGCACCCTATAGATTCAACATAGACGAATCAAAGGAGATTAAGATTCAATTAGATGATGTTTTGAAGAAAGGCATAATAAAACCGAGTGTTTCACCTTGGGGTGCACCTATATTATTTCAAACGAAGAAAGATGGATCTTATAGATTATGTATTGGCTATAGAGGTTGAATAAAAGAACAATTCAACACAAGTATCCACTGCCTCACATAGATGACTTATTAGGTCAATTAAGTGGAGCCGCTATATTCAATACGATTGACTTAAGATCAGAATATCACCAAATTCGGATAAAAATAGAAGATATATCCAAGACAAATTTTCGAACACGTTCTGGCTAGTACAAGTTTATTGTTTTACCTTTTGGATTAACAAATGCTCTTGCCATATTTATATGCTTGATGAACAATGTTTTTCATGATTACCTAGACAAATTCATCTTAGTATTTCTTGATGATATATTTGTATACTCTAATGATGATCTTCAGCATGTTGTACATCTCAAGAATACTTCACAAAATCTTAGAGAACACAAATTGTATGGAAAGAAGAGTAACTACTTCTTTGCTAAGGATAAAATTGTGTATCTAGGAAGAGCCATATCTAAAGAGGGAATTCATATAGAACATAATAAAGTGAAAACAATAGTTGATTGGCCAATTCCAAAAAATCTAAGGGATGTTAGAAGTTTTTTAGGATTGGCACATTATGAAAGAGCACATATTAAGGATTTCTCTAAGGTAGCTAATCCCCTCACATAGTTGATTAAATAGAATGCAAGATTTTTGTGGAGTGACACATATACAAAATAATATGAATCATTGAAACAAAAATTCATTGAAAATTGTGTTTTGAAAATACCGAAAATGGGAAAGCCTTTTGTGGCTGCATGTGATGCAAGTGTAGTCAAATAGGATGCATTCTTTCACAGGATGGTAGGGTGGCTGCATGTGAATCAAGAAAGTTAAGAAAACATGGACTTAATTATCCTACTCATGATCTAGAAATGCTTTTTGTTGTGCATGCACTTAAGCATTGGAGACATCTATTGTGAGAGGTTAAGTTTGACTTGAAAAAAGATCATAAGAGTCCAAAAAACATTTTCACACAACCATTGCTTAACAATAGGCAAAAGCATTGGATTGAATTATTAAGCGAGTAAGATTTTGACATTAAGTATTTGGCTAGTAAAGGAAATAAGATCCTTGATGCATTGAGTTGGAGATCTTGATGTAATCTCCTTTCTACAATAAATTCTGATTTTCTCAATCAAATTCAACAAGAACAGAAACAAGACTCTTGTTATGCACTTATTTTGAAATTTTTTGCATGCAAAAAAGGGATTGATGTTTCAATAACAAATTCATTTGCAGAATGGATCTTTGTATTGTAACAATTGATTATGCATATCTTATGAATCTCCATTAATAGTTAAAATATTGCATGATTGTCATGATGCACCTTTTTTTGCACATCCAGGTTATTCAAGGACCTATGTTAAAAAGAAATATTCTTACTTCTAGCCATGTATGAAATAGGATATTAGAAAATATGTTAGTGAATGTTTAGAGTAAATGAAATTCAAATTTAAGAGAATGCCTAGAATTCTTCAACCTTTAGATCTTCCAAATTAGAAGTGGGAATCTATCTCTATGGACTTTATCACTAAATTACCTACAAGTAGAAGTAAACATGATACACTACAAGGAATACGGTTGCATAGCGACCGTTAAGGTGACACAATTTCATCGCTATAAAATTGCAAAATGCATTGCAAGGAGCATCGATCGTGGACCGTCAATTAAACGACGAGGCAAACGAAGTTTTTTTCGACGTGTGGCATGACGGGGTGTGCAATGCTCGCATAGAGCATCGCTAATGTGACAGTTTAAAAAAGCGTCGCATAAGCAATGCTAAAAAATGTCGCTTATGGGATGCCAATTCCAGTGGTTTTTACAACATGTTACCATCGCTTACACGATGGTCTATTGACGGAAAAAAATTAAAACATTGGAGGCTCTCGATCGGCATTTTCACGCATCTGATCGAAGATCTCTCCAGCGTTCGCAATTGCGGTGCGCTTACGAGCTGAAACAAGTATATGCAGAATTGTTGTTTTGCCTAAGCTCTATCTTATTGTCTCTCTTTGTTTGTGTTTCTCTATTTCTATGTCTTTCTCTCTTTGAATTCTCTCTCTCTCTCTCTCTCTCTCTTTATTGCAGGTTATTCAAGAAGTTAACCAAGCAAAAAGTATGTCTAACTATTGTAAGTACAATTTCTATTCTTTATACATCATTTAAAATGTGTTATTTTCATTAGATAGCATACTCACACTTACTGATATGCACATATACACTTATACATGATGAAGATGCACGTTCACACATATATACATATACACATGCACATACAACACACATATATACACACAGATACATGTGCACATACACTTACACATACACACACATACACATGCATATGCACAAACATTTCTACAACCACATAAAAAGACTTATATGCATGCATTATTGCATATATATATATACACACATACACACATTAACATATACTTAAATACATGTATATGCACATCCACATGCATGCACATTCACATGCATGCACATGGATGCAAATGGAAATGCATCCACACACACATGCATGTTTCATACATATACACATGCATATACATACATTTGTATATGTTTATACACATACACATACATATGCACATATGTATATATACACACATATACACATATATACACATATATATGCACATACATACACATTCACACACACATGCACATACATACATATACATATATACATGCACATACACACATATACACATGGAGTTACATATATACATGCACATACATATACACACACATACATATGCACATGCACATACTCATATACACAGATATACACTTACACATGCACATGCACATACATACATATACACACACATACACATGCACATACATATATATACACACACATACATATACACTTATGTACACACATATGAATGAATTACATAATTAAATTACTAAAACACATGCTTAATATAAACACACATAACAATCAATAGAACAAAACTTTTCATTACTTAATACCATACACACAATTCAAAACATAACTGAAATGAAAAATATATAGATAATATATATATATATATATATATATATATATATATATATATATATATATATATATATATATATATATATATATATATATATATATATATATATATATATACACACACACATAAATGCATGCAAATCCACATATATACATACGTACACACAAATGCATGCATATACACTCATTCATACAAAATACATGCATTTATCCCACAATAATGTGTATTTGTGTATATGTGAGTATGTGTGTATGTGTAAATGTGTATATGTGAATATGTGTGTATGTGTAAATATGTATATGTGAATGTTTATGTATGTAAATAATCTGATTATTAATATCAAATACCATTATTTGTAGATTTTGATCAATCAGATGGAACTTTCCACCACCGTCTCCTCATCGTGCAATGACTATATCCTGTAAGTATATCAAACATTTAATTTTAAATATATTTGATGGATACATAACTTATATATTTTTTTGTTTCTTATTATAATCAAATTCTGATCAATCAGAGGGTACTCCACCACCTCCTACCCATGCAACGACTTCACATGTGTTCTCCGATAGGAATTATGATGAATTTTACTATCAAGAGCATATTATATGTTGGTGTAACTCTTGTTATGGCACATATCAAAGACCACGATTGGAATGTATTGAACATGAGGTAGAGTATGGTACTTTTGAGCATGCACCATCACTTGGTCAATGTGATAATGCTTGGGTATGTATTTTTTATATAAATTAATGTCATTATTTTATTTAAAAACCATATAAAAAATCAAATTACTCTTGATATACAGGAATACTTGCTCGATGATGATGATGATAATTTTTCTCATAATGTTAATATAAGTTGTACACGTCATTGACTTGCTGTTCATCAATTACAAGCAGATGTTTCTAGAAATCCTCTACCTCCTACTTTAGAGACTGAAACGACTAGAGATTATCCATTGCAAGCTTGTGATCGTTCTCTAGTACAAACATATGATAGAAGAAGATATGAAGGATGGAATAGAGGACCACTTCCTTTAGATGGAGAGGTTTTCAGCTTTTGGGGTAATCGCTATATGATTGCTTCATCCACTATTACTAATGCTGGTCGTGGTCTCTTTATTGTAGAGGATTTGTATGTGCTTCTGAACACTGAAGTCACTCTTATGTCATTTTGTGGCCCTATATATGGATGGGGAGATTGACATCGACTTTCACGTTGTGTTCAAAGCATGAGTACTTATGGAATATGCTTGGGCGCAACATCCCTTACTAGTGAAGGATTTTACATGCAAAAAATGAAATATTATATATTGATGGAAGACCTTACACACATGGAAATATAGCAGGTTTAATAAATAGTAGTCGAGGGTTACATAATAGTTCAAGTACTAATTGCACATTTGAGGAGCGTGAAAATATTCATGAATCACCATACATGAGTAGAGATGTATCAAGATACATAATTGTCAATGCTATTACTACATTACATTTTGGTGATGAACTATTAGTGAATTATGGATGGCGTAGACCTCCAAGAGCACCTTTTAACTAGAGAGAATAAAAATTGTCTATCCATATTTAATAACTTATATATTTAATTTTATGTTTACAGTTTATTTTTTATTCATTTATGGAATACTAATGAATTTTATCTATATGTGTAGATTCCAATGTATGATGTTGATGATATTCCTCCACACCATTCACAATCACCAGAAGACCTCATTTATCAGAAGCTTCTGTGAGGAGGCTACGCAAAAGTGATCCTGTGGAATATGCAAGGTTGAAAGATCTATATTCAAAAGAAGATAAAGTACAAGATTTGTGCGACAATGATGAAGATGATGGCATGTGTATTATATGTATACATATTTTAGTATGCATATATATGTATTTCATGTATACGTATGTGTGTGCATGTGTGTGATATATGTGTACATGTGTTAGTATGCATATGTTTATATATGCATATGCATTTATGTAAAATATTCATGTATTCATGTAATATATGCAAGTGTTTATAATTGTGTATGCATGTATAAGTATACATTTGTGCATGTAGGCATGTATATGTGATGTGTACATGTATATATGTATATGTGTCTATGTGTAAATGTGTACATGTAAATATGTATGCATGTATATATATATTTATGTGTGCATTTAGGCATGTATGTGTGATACATAATGTATCTACTCCATTTTATGTTTATGTATGTGTATCTACATGATGTGTATATATCTTTATATATATTATGATCCTCGTTGATTCGAGTAGCTATATATAGAGGCATAAGGTTGCGAGGAGAGACATCTCTCAAGTAGGATGTCGGAAGAATAGATGCAATGTGTACATATACTTCAATCATATGGCTAAAAGGCTGAATTAGAGTTTTTAAATTAGGGGTTTTAAAACCCTAATATCAAAATTAGTATTTTTAAATTAGGATTTTTGAAATAGGATTTATTTATTTATTTATATATAGATATCTAAGTGTATATATATATATATATATATATATATATATATATATATATATATATATATATGTGTGTGTGTGTGTGTGTGTGTGTGTGTGTGTGTGTATATACATATAGATATATCAGTGTGCATGCATGTGTGTATGTATGTGTTTCTATATGTGTGTATGCATGTGTATGTATGTGTAGCTATATGTGCGTATGTATGTGTTTTGTGTGTGTGTGTATATGCATGTGTATATGCATGTGTATATGTATATATGCATATAAATATGATTGTGTACATATGATAATGCATGTGTATGTCTATGTGAGTATGTGTATGTGTCTATGTGTATTCATTATATGTGTGTAACCACATGCATGTGTATGTGTGTGTAAAATTGTGCATGTATGTGTGTGTATGTATAAATGTGCATGTATGTGTATATGTGTGTAAATGTGCATGTATGATGTATATGTGTGTGTATGCATGGATTTGTACCTCTAGTCTCACTCTTTTATCTCTCTCTCTCTCTCTCATATACATACATACATACATACATAAACACACATACTCATATCCATGTATATATACATAAAATCAATGCGTACCATGCATTATCGTGACGATGAGCTGGCTACAGTAATGTACTTTGCATGCTAGTTTCTAGTTGGGGGGTTAATAGAACCTAGAAATTATATCCCCCACTTTGAGAATGTGCATCCTCCCATCATTGGCCTCAAAGGCATCTCATCCTTTCTGATTGGATATTGTGCATGTTGCCATGTGTCACATCTCTTCACATAGGTATGTGTATCCATATGAAGAGTAGGCCACCAAAGTCTTGAGAATAGAATGGACTTAACTAGGTGAGGTCGAAAGTGTCCACCTACAACACCACTATGTGTAGTTTCTTAGATTGTCAAATAGTGTGATTCATGAAGGCATAGTCTTAAGTAACCACCTTTGCCACTTTGGTATATGTTGTCTCCCACTAAAGTGTATTCCTAAGCCTCTTGCTCCATGCTTCGTTTTCTTGCTAGACTAGCTTTTCTAGGTAGTAATCCCAATCTCATAAATTCTACCAATGGAGGACTCCATTCTGGAATTCACAACACATGATAAAGGGAAGCATACTCCATTGGGGATCTCTTCTGGCATAGTGGACAATTTTTAATCCTCTCATGTATTTCTTTGTTTATATTAGGCCAATACACTCCTAAATGTTTCATATTTTGTAATGTTCATTGTTTCGAATATTGATTTTGTTGGGAAAGATGGATGGACACTCCAAGAAATGAGTAGGTACTACCAAATCTTGCTTTGTACCAGCCCCTTGATGCTTGAGAGTTGAGTTTTAGGCCCAATTAACTTTGCGTTGACAATATGCAAGTGCCTATGTACTTTGGAAATGATGTGAGAAAAGATTGAACCAAAACAAACTACTTCCAAGTTGAAGGATTAATGAAAACCTTCTATTTTTGTTCACACACCTGCTGCTTGTTATGCTCAGTGCTTCCAATACAGTAAGAATTAGAAAACTATCTTTTGGAGGTATCAAACTAGCTTACTGAGCTAATGATTCCAAGTGGAATCACTTAAAATGATGCACTATACATAGAGCAATCAATTTAGCAATTGAATCATTACCCTCAATTTTTTAGGATGTCTGTAGAGTTTGACCAGTGAGTGCTTCAAGCTATAAATCATTGAAAATAGTGGAGAAGTGACTGAGATATGAGTAGTACAAGTTGACTGTTATAAGTGACTATGACAGAGAGACCATAGATGAGAAGTGTTGATCTATTGTATTAGAACACAATGTTGTACAAGATCATAGGCATGATAATCAGTGCCTAATGAAAATGAGTAGTGTAGGCTATAATGTAAGCCTCACTTTCTTACAATGTGGTCAAGGAGAACTCGGGAATAGAGTCTTCTTGACCGCAAGTTTTTTAGACATCTTTTATAGAGGTTACATCTGAAATTTGAATTTTGAATTCTTCATTGGCTCTCACTAAAAGTGATCCTCCAATCTAGGAGATATTCTCTCAAGTAAAGTCGTGACTTTTCTAGCTAACAAAATCCACGAGTTTAGTCGTGATCACAAATATTCTTCCAAGTCAAAAATTACTTTTACAAATGGTAAAAGATAAATGCTTCCTAGCAATAGTTTCCATGGAGCTTCAATTGTACATAAACTCTAGCCAAATGTGTAGGCTTGGTATTTGCACCAACAGATTTCCCAGCAATCATTCATGGGCTTGTTGCAACCAACTCCTATGTTCATCCTTCTCAACACAAGAAGCTAGTACACCCTCTATATCTTGTTTGTACATAGTTCTTGCCAATATTTGATATTTTTATGATTTTATAGTTTCACGTTTATTCATTTTCACATTCTTATTTGCTGGTCAGAAGGTTAGGACAGATGCCAACTTATTTGTCCATTTAGGAACAACTTCTAAATTGAATAGATAAGCATCGGGCAATTCATCAAACACTCCTTGCAGTGACTCTCATGAAGTGATGTGCGAAAGGTGATCCACCTTGAGGTGGGTCCTACCTTTCCTAACAACCACTTCAAAGTCATATTCCATTAGTAAGAGGAACTAGCTTACTAAGTGTCCTGTATTGCAAGGTCTATTGACCAAATATAATAAAGCTTGATGATTAGTGAAAAACTTGAACTTGTTGGGTGATAGATAGTGTCTAAACTTCTTCATGGAATATACAATGCCTAAGCCTTATCTTTTGGTTTTTGTATACTTTTGTTCAGCTATGTTAGTTTTCTGCTAGCATATGCTATAGGCAAATCTAGATTTCCTTCACTTGTGGGTTGTATTAACACACGTCCTATTTCATAATTGGATGCATCTACATGGACATGGAATGGTTTATTTAAATCAAGAGTGTTTAGTATTGGTGCTTCATACAAATGCCTCTTCAGCTCATTGAATGAATTTTCACATTCTTCGTGCCACTCAAAATTTATGAACAAAGCATAAAGAGGTTTAGTTATGATTGCATACATGTGGATAAACCTATGGTAATATCGACAATGGCCCATAAAGTCTTGTACCTCCTTAGCATTCCTTGGCCTCAGAAACTCTGTTATAACTCTTACTTTGTCCTCACCTATTGATATTCGATTCTTAGAAACAATATGACGTAAGATCTTTCCTTAATGTACCATGGACATACACTTTTTTGGGTTTAGAAAAAATCGATATTCTCAGACAAAGTCAATACTCTCTACACTTCTTGAAGATCTTCCTAAGCTCTAGGATGTGGTATCTTCTTTCTTGGGAATGAGCACATAAGTCTTCCAAATATACTTCTAAGCTCTTTTGCAAGAACTCTTTGAAGACATGACACTTGAGCCTTTGGAATGTTATAGGTGCATTGGTGAGCCCGAATGGCATCATACAAAATGCAAAAATTCCCCACTCTATGGGGAAGGCCATTTTGTGTTCATCTCCTGGGGCAATGGCTACTTGTTATAGCCTAAGAATCCATCAAGGAAGCTATAAACATCCTTGCTTGCAACAAGCTCCAATAAATGTTTGGTGATTGGAAGAGAATAGCTATCTCTAATCATCTCGGCATTAACTTTTTTAAGGTTAATACACACTCAAAAGTTTCCGTTCTTCTTGGGCACCATTACAATGGGGGACACCCATTTAGTATGCTCAATCGCACGGATAAATCTAGATTCATGAGTCTCTCAATTTCTTCTTTTACTTTGGCTGCAGAAGTGTCATTATATGTGTAGGTCTTGTGTTTCCTGGGCTTGGCATCAACCATCATTGGGATCATATTAGAGCATATTTCTGGATCTATCCCCTTCAGGTCTCTATAGGTCCATGCAAACACATCCCGATATTCCCTTGATAAAGCTACAAGCTCTACTTCTTCTTCTCCACTTAGATATTCTCCTATGTACTTACATCACTCTTTGTTCTCTTCAACGGTTAAAACAATTTTTTTGGTCTTTTCTTTATTATCATATGCTTCTCCTAACATGGCATCTCTCTTAGGCATTCATACCTAGTCTTTAATTTCATATTTCTTAAAATTCTCTGGTACTTCAAACAATGATTTCTCCTCTTCTTGTTTCACTACTTTTCTTTTCTTTTTCTTTTGACTACCTTCACTTCTTTGGTTCTTCTTCTTTTTGGGTAAATACTCTTATATTTTCTAGATAGTGTTCCTCTTAGTCAAAGCAACAATCCATCACAATGGACTCTATATTATCACCATACTCTTCTTCTTCTATGACATCATTAGAGTCACACTCTTCTAGCAAGGATTCACAAATGAATAAAGAGATATCATAACCCGCCTCATCACAATGAGGCATCTATTGTTCTTAATTGATAGGGATATCTGTTGTGACAAAGATTTTTGCCATACCATGAGGCTCAAATTCCTCATCTAAAAAGATCATTAATGTGTAGGTTGAGTCCCTAACCAGTCTAGCTCCTTGAGAAGTTCCTTCTTCTCTCACTTTTAGGCATGTTTACACTTCCTTTGTGAGCTTTCACATCCACAAGTGAGTATCTTCATGCATCTAGGATGAATCATAAGAACTTACAGAATGCACAAAGATTGAATCTTCTTGCACCTTGTGGATAGGAATAAACTGTAGGGGTGGTACTTCTTTGAACGTATAATCCTTCAGATTGAATTTGGTTGTGACCCCTAAGTGTTGCAAGTAGAAGGATTTGGCTCCCCAATATTGTACTATCTACAGTTCCTATAAGATGGGTCTTCCTAGGATCATTTCATAGATGTTATTTTCGTCAAAGTCACGTATAGAAAAGGTGTGATCAAAATCTACACCATGTGATTAGAGTTATCCCTTCTAGCAATCCTTGAGGTCATTTAATATGGCCATCATCCATTTGAAGCTTCATTCTAGTTGGTCTTAATGTGGGTTTGGCCTATTGCTTCCACAAGGAGATGGTTGCAATAGCAACATCAGCACCTGAATCTAAGATAGCTTTGGTTGTGTAACCTTGGTAGGTGATTGGAAGATAAGTATTACCTTCTTCACCTTCACTCATGTCTCCTATTTTGTCTAGAGGTATCTCTAGTATTTTTAGGTTAGAGCCTACTTTTGACATATTGGAATCAAGTTCTAGAACTTGATTTGCAACATGTTTCCATAAATTAGGTTTTACTTTGAGCAGCTCTTCTAAGGTGAGATGATACTGAGGTGCAACAAGAACTACAACATGAACAGGAACCTGAATAATATCATCACCTTTGATGCCATTCACATCAGCTTTAGTAACTATATTTGTAGGTGTAATGCTTCTTTTTGCTTCTTACCAGTGTTGAGTCTCACTAGCATATCCTCTATAAGAGTTTCTTGATGTAGCTTGACTCGACACCCACTTATATAGCTTGGAAAGATGTCACCTTCTAGAATGGCCAATTGAACTCCACTTATAGTGGAAATTCTACTGATGATCATGGGTCCATATCCTCATTTTTTCAATTTACAGGCATGCTCTTTTAATGTATAAACCAACACTAGGTCTCCTTCTTTCAATCCTTTATCCTTTATGTGTGCATCAAACGTTGGTGCAAGACAATCATCAATTGATGATTAGGACAAGGTTTGAAGTCAAAGAATAAAGAAAATATCAAATTTTGAGGCTTGAAGTTTAGTGCATGGTCAAAAGATGAAGACTTGTATATACATGTACATTAAGTTTGTAATTAGTTTACTTATGCCTTTGTAATGGTGATGAGTTTGTATATATATGCCTATATATACAAGTATAGAGTCAGGACATATATGAGAGAAGAGATATAGAACAAGAATAGATGAGTAGAAGAAGAAGAAGAAGTGTGATGAATGTATGAGATTCATCAATTAGATGTTTTCCATGAGAATAGAAGAAAACTTCTGAAATTTGTGTTGCGATCTTTTCTCCATCTCTCCTTTTGTGTTTGTATTCTTGAGGAATGCTTTTGTACAAGTCTAATTCTAAAGTTAGCTGGCCTCTGTACAAGTTTTGAGAGTTTAATTGTGATCAGGTTGAGAGAACTTTAAGTAGGAACATTTACATGTGTAAATGTAAAGAAGTGAAGAATCTAGGAATAGGTGCAATCTTGGTGGTGAAAGTTTTGATGAGATCTCTCTCTAGAGTGTAAAGATTTGAGCAATTAAGCACTCATTCTTCAAGTTCCAAGGTAAGCTACTTTTGGCTAAAAGCATTTGAATAAACGGGGTCTAGTTTGGGAGAACTATGCATTTGAAGTTATAGGTGTCAAAGTCAACTACACAGAGGAACAATTTCAAACATAGGTACATTGTTTGGAGGAAATCTCAAGATTTAGTGATCCTTTTGATGAGATTTAGCTTGGAAAAGGTGTGCAAACACTATCCAACATCTTGTATAAAGTTTCATTGAAAAATTTACACATTTGTTCAGTCAATGAATGGATTAAGTGTAGCAAACTTTTTTGAGTAATGAGTTTCTTCACAATTGATTCAAATCTTCATAATTTGACAATATATTTCCAAAATTGGTTGAGGTTATGAGTTGTTCTTGATATAAAGGTGTTCTTACATCAAGGATAACTTTTTCTTTTGGAGATTAAGACTCTCCATCAGTGGTATCAGAGCAAGAATCATCAAATTTAAAGAAAAGGAGGACCTCGACTATTGCAGATATACAGAAATCAATTTTTGATGATTCAAAAGTGAAAGTTTGAAGTGAAAGCTAGAGAAGGAGGCATGAAAGCTATCAAGAGGATCAAAAGGAACTATATTTGAATTAAAGGTGTATTCATTACTCACAAAGCTTGAAGAATATATTGCACAGGTGAAGAAAGGATGGGAGATTCTCTTCAGATAGAGAAATTGGATAGAGAAAACTATCTTGCTTGGTCAATGAGGATGGAAGCTCATCTTATGAGCAAAGACCTGATAGGATACATCACAGATGAAGAAGAAAAACCAGAATTCAAGGTAGAGAGAGACATACACACACATACACATACATGCATACATATGCATACATAATGCATATGCATATGCATACATACTTACATGCATACACACATATGCATACATAATGCACATGCATGCATACACATACATAATGCATACACGCACATATGCATACATAATGCATACACATACATACACACACATATGCATACATACATGCATACACATACACACATAGACACATACACACACATTGACACATACACACACATAAACATGTACACCCTCATAGACACACACACATAAACATGTACACCCTCATAGACACACACACATACACATAGACACACACACATACACACACATACACACACACACATACACACATAGACACATACACACATACACACATAATGATGCATACACACACATACACACATACACACACATACGCACACACATACACACATCCACACACATAGAGAGACATACACACACATAGAGAGACATACACACACATACACATACATGCATACATATGCATACATAATGCATATGCATATGCATACATACATACTTACATGCATACACACACATATGCATACATGATGAACATGCATACATACACATACATAATGCATACATAATGCATACACACATACACACACATATGCATACATAATGCATACACGCACATACACACACATATGCATACATACATGCATACACATACACACATACACACATACACACACATAGACACATACACACACATAAACACATACATACTCATAGACACACACACATACACATAGACACACACACATACACACACACATATACACACACACATACACATAATGATGCATACACACACATACACATGCATACACACATACACACACATAAATGCACACACATACACACACACATATATGCATACACACACATAGAGAGGCATACACACACATACACATACATGCATACATAATGCATATGCATATGCATATGCATACATAATGCTTAGGCATATGCATACATACATACTTACATGCATACACACACATATGCATACATAATGCACATGCATACATACACATACTTAATGCATACACACACATATGCATACATAATGCATGCATAATGCATACATAATGCATACACACACATATGCATACATAATGCACATGCATATGCATACATACATGCAGACACATACACACATAGACACATACACACACATAGACACATACACACACATAAACACATACACACTCATAGACACATACACACTTACACACACACATCCATTACATTTACACACACACATACGGATGCACACCGACACATATATATAGATACACACGTATATACATAGATAGGCACACACACATACACACATAGACACACACACACACATACACATACACACAAATATACACACACACATATACACACACACTTACACACACACATCCACACACATTTACACACACACATACACATGCATACAGACACATATATATAGATACACACACATACATGCATATGCATGCATATGCATACATACATGCTTACATCCATACACACACATACACACACATACACATACACACATAGACACACACACACACATACACACATACACACACATATATGCGTACACACACTCATAGAGAGACATAAACACACATACACATACATGCATACATAATGCATACATACATACTTACATGCATACACATACACACACACATATGCATACATATGCATACATAATGCACATGCATATGCATATATACATGCATACACATACACACACATAGACACATACACACACATATGCATACATATGCATACAGAATGCACATGCATACACATACACACACATAGACACATACATACACATAGACACATACACACACATATACACACAGATTTACACACACATACACACACATAGACACACACACATACACACATACATACACATACATACACATAGACACATACACACACATATACACACACACATACACACATAATGCATATGTGTATGCATACATACATAATTACATGCATACACACACATGCATACATATGCATACACACATAGACACATAGAGAGACATACACACACATACACACACATGCATACATAATGCATATGCATATGCATACATACATGCTTACATGCATACACACACATAAACACACATACATATACACACATTGACATACACACACACATAGAGAGATACACACACACATACACACGCACATAAAGAGACATACACACACATACACATACATGCATACATAATGCATATGCATATGCTTACGTACATACTTACATGCATACACAGACATACATATACACACACACATATGCATACATACATACTTACATGCATACACAGACATACAAACATATATACACACATGCATACATATGCATACATAATGCACATGCATATGCATAGATATATGCTTACATGCATACACATACACACATAGACACATACACACACATATATACATACACACACATGGACACATACACACATACACACACATATACACACAGAGATTTACACACACACACATAGACACACACACATACACAGACACACTTACACATGCATACACACAGACATACACACATAGACACACGTACACTTACACACATAGACACATAGACACACGTACACTTACACACATAGACACACACACATACACACATAACTTACACACACAGAGATACACACACACATATATAAACAAACACATACACACATAGACACATACAGACTTACACACACACACATCCACACACATTTGCACACACATACACATGCATATAGGCATATATGTATATAGATACACACATATATAGACACATAGACACACACATACACACATAGGCACATACACACTTACAGAGATGCATACACACATCTACACACATTTACACATATACGTACAAATCCATAAACACATATATACAAATACACATGTATATACACACAGACACACACACATAGACACACACACATGGACACATGCACACATATATATGCATAGATAGACACATAGAGACATACATACATATATATGCATACACACACATAGAGACACATACACACACACATACAAATGCATGCATACATATGCATACATAATGCATATGCATATCCTATGCATACATACGTACTTACATGCATACACACACACATACACACACATGCATAAATTTTCATACATAATGCACATGCATATGCATACATACATGTTTACATGCATACACACACTCACATATACACCTACATACACATATACACACATACATATGTACACGTATATATATTGATTTCTAACCCATTTTGTTTTATATGTTAGGTATTATGGATCCTAGTAGAGAGAGAAAGGCAAAACTCACTCTCATAAAAAGTCTTATGAGAGCAAGAGTTCCGTCTGATACTCTACAGATCATCATGCATGAGTACTCAGAGATGCCTGATGATGAGCTGGATTATACGATCCACATGCTTACCCAGTGATGAGAGGAGGGCTCTTTTGTGGCTCCACATGTACGCAGACAGCTATCTGCTCATAGGTATGTTTTCTTTCATAAAAATTTTTAATGATATTATAACACATATTATTATTTATTTTTATTTATTTTTATTTATCTATTTTTAGGACACCTATACCACCTCCAGATCATGATAGCAGAGCAAAGTTGCCTATGAGGACATGCATAGGCACCTTAGGGCTAGAGTGCGATATAAAGCCAGAGGGGAACATTGTGTACATAGGGAATGGATTGGAGTTCAAGAGAAGAATGCGGGCATTATTCGACTCTTACCTGCACCTTGTCCACTTACCGTGGAAGTAAGTATAAATTTTACATATAAATTGAAATAAATATCTTATGTTTTATTTACATGTTCTTTTTTTATTTTTGTAGTGAGCATGATTAGACGGATATAAAATACGTACTTAGTTCACTTGAGATAGAGTTTGGGTCAGGGTGGTCGCATAAGTGGTGTCTAAAAGAGATGCACACACTTATGGCTCATCGTCGCGATAATGCACCGTACACATTTCTTTTATGTATATATATGCGGATATGAGTATGTGTGTTTATGTATGTATGTACATATATGAGAGAGAGAGAGAAAAGAGTGAGACTAGAGGTACAAATACATGCATATACACACATATACATCATACATGCACATTTACACACATATACACATACATGCACATTTATACATACATGCACATTTTTACACACACATACACATGCATGCAGTTACACACATATAATGAATACACATAGACACACACACATACTCACATACACATGCTCACATACACATACACATGCATAATCATATGTACACACACATAGACTCATATAATCATATTTACATGCATATATACATATACACATGCATATACACACACACAACACATGCATACACACATATAGATACACATACATACACATGCATACGCACATATAGAAACACATACATGCACACATGCATGCACACTGACATATCTATATGTATGTATGTATGTATATGTATATATATATATATATATATATATATATATATATATATATATATATATATATATATATATATATATATATATATATATATATATATATATATATATATATATATATATATACATACTTAGATATCTATATATAAATAAATAAATAAATAAATAAATCCTATTTCAAAAATCCTAATTTGAAAACACTAATTTTGATATTAGGGTTTTAAAACCCCTAATTTTAAAACTCTAATTCAACCTTTTAGCCATATGATTGAAGTATATGTACACATTGCATCTATTCCTCCAACGTCCTACTAGAGAGATGTCTCTCCTCCCAACCTTATGCCTCTATATATAGCTACTCGAATCAACGAGGATCATAATATATATAAAGATATATACACATCATGTAGATACACATACATAAATATAAAATGGAGTATATATATTATGCATCACACATACATGCCTAAATGCACACATAAATATATATATATATATATATATATATATATATATATATATACATGCATACATATTTACATGTACACATTTACACATAGACACATATACATATATATATGTACACATCACATATACATGCCTACATGCACATAAATATATATATACATGCATACATATTTACATATACACATTTACACATAGACACATATACATATATACATGTACACATCACATATACATGCCTACATGCACAAATGTATACTTATACATGCATACACAATTATAAACACTTGCATATATTACATGACTACATGAATATTTTACATAAATTCATATGCATATATACACATATGCATACTAATGATGGGGGAAGTATCTCAACCCCTAAGCAACGACGAAGCGTGAATGACCTCCACAGGTATCCTTCTTTGACCTCTGCACACCAAAAATGCTCTTACTCAGAGCATATGCAGAGAACTCCAGTGAGCTTTTGTAGACCTGTAGTAGACACCAAGATCTTTCCAAAAAACCAAATTTCACTTCAAATGGATGCCTACACAAGGAGAAACAATGTCTACAACATGAGCTAGTTGAATGCTCACAACTGCCAATTAAGCAGATACCTCACTTCACTCCAGCAAGCTTTTCTCAGAGATTATATAGAGAGGGAATATCAAACTTTGGTCAACTTTAGAGGACTCTAATAGCTACCCAATGACACCAAAATCATAGCAAATGGATACATAGAGAAGGAGAACCAGCCCTTACAATAGAGAGCAAAATATTTCAAACAGAGCCTACACACTAAGAGAGATATCAATCACAGAACTTCACTAAAATGAATGTTGCTCCCAGATTACTCAGAGAATGATCCAGAGAATTTGTGATCATAAAATAGACTCTAATAGCTATCCAATGAGACAAGAATTACATCAAATGGATACAATATGAGGGAGAACCAATGCTAACAACTCAGGGGTAGAGAATTGCAACACTGCCTACGCACACACATAAATATGCCTACTAAAAGAAAACAAACAAGCAAGCAAGGGGCTAGCTTAAGCAAGGGGCTTGCTTATCACAACTCCAGCACTTAGTGCTCACTTTACATGAGCTAAAACTCCAAGAAGATGGCCCAAAAGAAGTCCGGATACATGCTCCTTTTATAGTGAGAAGTGTGCCCCTAAAATCTAGGAACTACCTTTCCAAATCAGCCTCCTAACTTGGAGGAATTAGTTGAGATGACTTGGGGAGTGGTTGAGTGAATTTTCTTGATGGAATCTCGTGGCTTTTGGCTTCCTTTGATTGCTCCACATGTCCATAAAAGATTCCCCACGAATTTGTAGCTTGAAGCTTGACTTTTAACACTCCCCCTCAAGCTTCAATTCTTCGTCTTCATCCAAGCTCGTTCATGTTGATGCATTGCTTGAATTTTGAAATCTTCATCCCATCCAAAGCCTTTGTAAACATGTCGGCAACTTGGTCCTTGGTACCAATATGATGTACTGAAACTTCCTTTGATATCACCTTTTCCCTTATGAAGTGATAGTGCACTTCAATATGCTTGGTTCTAGCATGATAGACAGGATTCGATGCTAGATGAATGCTACTCATATTGTCACAAAAAATTGGATATGTGTCAACCTGCAAATTAAGCTCCATAAATAACTTCTTAATCCACATTAGCTCACATGTGACTTGAGCCAAAGCTCTATACTCAGCCTCGGTGGAAGATAATGCCACCGTGGGTTGCTTCTTTGAAATCCATGAGATGATCTTGCTACCTAGCATGACTAGGTAACCACTTGTACTTCTTCTATCCTCCTTCGAACCGTCCCAATCGGCATCAGAATAAGCTTTGACCTGCATATCATCATCAAATGAATAGAACAATCCTTCATTTATAGTGGCCTTGAGATATCGTAACATTCTTCTTGCAGCTTGCAAGTGTGTAGTCCTTGGACTATGCATAAATTGTGATAACACTCCAACTCCATATGCTATGTCGGGCCTAGTTATTGTGGTATAATTGAAAGATCCTACAATAGATCGATACAAGGTTACATCCTCTAATGGCTCTCCATCAATGGAGCTTAGCTTTACATTAACTTCCATGGGATTTGAAATAGGCTTGCAATGTAGCATCCCAAACCTCTCAAGTAGGTCTAGAATATACTTCCTTTGTATGAGCATAATACCTTCTTCTTTGTATACAACTTCAATGCCAAGAAAATACCTAAGATCTCCAAGATCAGAGATCCTAAACTCGTTTCCAAGCTTTGCCTTGATCTCCTCAATGCCCTTTGTATCATTACCTGTAATGATAAGATCATCTACATACACGCACATGTAGACTACAAGTTCTCCTCTTTGTTTGATGAAGAGAGATGGATCCGCCTTGCATTGATTGTAACCACATTTGATCAAATAGTCCACCAATCTTTGGTTCCAAGCCCTTGGAGCTTGCTTTAGGCCATAAAGTGCCTTCTTCAACCTACAAACATGATGTGGAAACTCTTTATGAACAAAACCTAGTGGTTGCTCCATGTATACCTCTTCTTCCAAGTCTCCATTGAGAAAGGCATTCTTGATATCCAATTGGAAAAGCTTCCATCCTTTGCTAGCAGCCATTGCAATGAGTGTCCTAATGGTGCTCATCTTTGCCACGGGGCTGAATGTCTCTTCAAAGTCCACTCCATATGTTTGTGCAAAACCCTTGGCCACCAATCTTGCTTTGAACCTAGAAATAGATCCATCTGAATTCCTCTTTACTTTATACACCCACTTATTACCTATTACCTTCATGTTATCCTTCTTGGGCACTAGAGTCCATGTTTGATTCTCCTCAAGTGCGTCGATCTCTTCTTGCATTGCCTCTTTCCATTCGGTGTACCTGCTTGCATCTTCATAGCAATCGGGCTCATGATCTTCTACTACTTTGTTCATATATGCATAATGAGTTGCCATGTATGAATCATAAGTAAACCTTTGAGTTGGATACTTAACTCTAGAAGACTTCCTTTCTTCACCTTTTGGAGGAATAAACCTCCTTTGCCTTGGGAACTTGATCTCTTTCTTTGACATGGCTTCTTTCTCCATCATGTGTCCTTCATCATCTTCAACTTCATTACCTTCTTCATCCAACTCCACCAATGTTGCTTTGCCTTTGTTGATTGATTGTGCTTCATAGCTTGATGAAGATCTCCCCCTCCATGGTGAGTTCATGCTTGAACTATCTTCATTGATGGAACACCTTGGGCCGCTTAGCTCTAGGTCGATTTGTTCTTCATCATGTCCATGCTTTTCTTCTTCATAATCCTACATACAATCATACTTCTTATACCAAGGGAGTAGCTCATCAAATGCTACATCCCTTTATATCCTCAAGTCCTTTGTGTTTGGGTTGAAGCACCTGTAACCTTTATGATCATTTGAATATCCTAGAAACACACACTTTTTTGCCTTTGGTTGTAGCTTGTGCCTCAATTCACTTGGCACATGTACATAACAAGTACATCCAAATATCTTCAAGTGGGAAAGATCAGGTTTCTTACCATAATAGGCTTGATATGGTGTCAAGCCATGGATCCCTGAGGTAGGAGCCCTATTCATAAGATACACGGCGGTATTTGCTGCATCACTCCAAAACATGTTAGGTACATTCATCTCATTAAGCATTGCTCTAGCGATCTCGGCAATGTATCTATTTTTTCTCTCTGCTACTCCATTTTGTTGGGGGGTGTACCTGCATGTTACTTGCCTCTTGATGCCTTGATCCATTAAAAAATCAGAAAACTCATTGGAGAAATATTCTCCCCCTCCATCGGACCTTAGCTTCTTGATATATGTACTTGTTTCCTTCTCTACCATTGCCTTGAATGCTTTGAAACATGTAAACACATCTGATTTGTTTTTGATGAAATAAACCCAAACCATCCTTGTGCAATCATCTATAAAAGTGACAAAGTACTTGTTACCTCCAGTGGATTGCTCTTTGGTTGGCCCCCACACATCTGTATGTATCAACTCCAATGGATGTTGGCTTATGTAGCCATTCTTCTTGAATGGAAGTCTCGCTTGCTTCCCTAGTTGACAAGATTCACATAAATGCTTCATACCTTGTCCTTGGAAGTTGGGAAGACCTTCAACCAGCCTCTTGAATTGCATTTCCTTCATTCTTTGTATGTTGATGTGACCTATCCTCTTGTGCCACAAGTCCAACTCCGAAATCCTCTTGTTTCCATATGTGAAGTAGACATGTTGAGTGGAATGAGAATTTACCTCCAAAGTGAAGAGTCTCCCTTGCTTCTTTCCTCTTGCTATGACCTTGTAACCTTGCTTAGGGTTCTCTACAAAGCATCCACCTTTGTTGAACTTTACTTGATAGCCTCTTTCAACCATTTGCTCAACGGACACCAAGTTCTTTGTGATAGTAGGTACATGCAAGACATCCTTGAGACATCTTCCTTCCTCCTTGTCATCCAAAGCTACATCTCCAACATGGGAGATCTCATGGGCTGTATCATCACCTGTTTCTACATGTCCTTTACCTTTGGGAACATGTAGATTAGTAAACCAAGAAGCATTGCAACTCATATGGTTGCTACATCCACTATCAATATACCAAGTGTTATCTACTTTGCTTGAATTCCCATTCATGTGCATCATCAAGAGATTGTCATTTTCTGAACATGTAGAAGCATAATTACCTTGGCCTTTGTATGAAGAACCTTGATTATAGCTCCTTTGGTTTCCTCCTTGGTAGCAATCTCTAGCATAGTGGCCAAACTTGCCACATATGTAACATCCTTCACCATCTTGATTCCTGTTTTGTTGATGTCGTCATCCTCTTCCTCTTTTTCTTCCTCTCCCTCTTTGTGATGAGGTGCCTTGGTCATGTCCTTGATTGCTTGAGTGGCCTTGCCTTCCTCCAAACCTTCCTTTGCCCCTTCCTTGTCCTCGTCTTCCTTTGCCCCTTTGATTACCTGCATAGAAAACTTGTGCATCCTTGCTTTTAGCTGAACTTCCACCTATGTTCATTTCTTCGGTGACCATGAGAGCAACCAATTGCTCAAAATCGGGAAGATAATCCCTTACATATACTGAAGTGGTAAAGGGTTTCCACTTCTCATCATCTCTCAAACCATTGAGAGTATAAGCCACAAGATCGTCATCATCTACGTGGCTTCCAATGGATCCCAATGCATCTGATAACTCCTTGACCTTAAGTATGTAGTCATTTATGCTACTCCCTGAGCTCTTCCTAAGGTTGTTGATCTCATTCTTGAGTTGGATCTTCCTTGCTTTGGTGCTTGTTGAATAAATCCTTTCAAGTGTCTCCCATACCTTCATGCTTGAATCCAAGTCTTGGATATGGCCGATCATGCTATTGCTAATGTGTTGGGAAAGGATAAAGATAACCCTCTTGTCTCTTTCATTCCATTCCCTAAAGGCCCTTCTCTGATCATTGGTTGGATTCTCATCCAACCTAGGTCTTGGTTCACTTCCACTAATCAACCCCCAAAGGCCCTTGCCCATAAGATAGTTGGAGACCCTAAATCTCCATGGTTGATAGTTCCCTTTGTCTAGCTTTTCAATTTGAGTGTTGAAGTCTCCCATATCTAGTCTTTGATACTTGACCTAGCCCTTGAATAATGCTCCAATGTGTGTAAAATGAAAATGAGGCTCTGAGGTTACCTCAATCCAAAGCTTTCCTTAGATGGACACCTTGTGCTCTTTGAAACTTTGAGTAGAATAGCTCCCCCTTGATGTGAGCTACCTCCAAGAAGCTTTTGTTGATGCAAATCTTCAACCACCGACTCCAAGAGGTCTTTGTGCTTGTATGTGATGCCTCCAAGATGCCCAAATGCTCTGATACCATTGATGGGGGAAGTATCTCAACCCCTAAGCAACGACGAAGCGTGAATGACCTCCACAGGTATCCTTCTTTGACCTCTGCACACCAAAAATGCTCTTACTGAGAGCATATGCAGAGAACTCCAGTGAGCTTTTGTAGACCTGTATTAGAGACCAAGAGCTTTCCAACAAACCAAATTTCACTTCAAATGGATGCCTACACAAGGAGAAACAATGTCTACAACATGAGCTAGTTGAATGCTCACAACTGCCAATCAAGCAGATACCTCACTTCACTCCAGCAAGCTTTTCTCAGAGATTATACAGAGAATGAATATCAAACTTTGGTCAACTTTAGAGGACTCTAATAGATACCGAATGACACCAAAATCATAGCAAATGGATACATAGAGAAGGAGAACCATCCCTTACAACAGAGAGCAAAATATTTCAAACAGAGCCTACACACTAAGAGAGATATCAATCACACAACTTCACTAAAATGAATGTTGCTCCCAGATTACTCAGAGAATGATCCAGAGAATTTGTGAGCATAAAATAGACTCTAATAGCTATCCAATGAGACAAGAATTACATCAAATGGATACAATATGAGGGAGAACCAATGCTAACAACTCAGGGGTAGAGAGTTGCAACACTGCCTGCGCACACACATAGATATGCCTACTAAAAGAAAACAAACAAGCAAGCAAGGGGCTTGCTTATCACAACTCCAGCACTTAGTGCTCACTTTACATGAGCTAAAACTCCAAGAAGATGGCCCAAAAGAAGTCGGGATACATGCTCCTTTTATAGTGAGAAGTGTGCCCCTAAAATCTAAGAACTACCTTTCCAAATCAGCCTCCTAACTTGGAGGAATTAGTTGAGATGACTTGGGGAGTGGTTGAGTGACTTTTCTTGATGGAATCTCGTGGCTTTTGGCTTCCTTTGATTGCTCCACATGTCCATAAAAGATTCCTTACGAATTTTTAGCTTGAAGCTTGACTTTTAACAACTAACACATGTATACATATATCACACACATGCACACACATACATATACATGAAATACATATATATGCATACTAACATATGTATACATATAATACACATGAATACACACACATATGCATACATACATGATAAAAATTTGCTCCTCGAAGATAAAGTTATATATAAAATAATTAGGCATCCCCCCGAGCTTCATGTTCCAACTTAAAAGAACATGATTTCATCTCTCTAGTAGGATTCATCATTATTCAAGTTGAATAAAAAATCTATTATCTAATATCCATTTAGAAGCTTCAAGTTATTGATCGATAACTAGAGTAGAATTTACTATCTAATATGCTCATATGTTTTCATTATTTCCATCATTTTGGTAAGACATCAATATAGTCTCATCTTCATTATCCTTATTGATTTCATTTATTTCTTCTATTGTTAAATTTGTGTTCTCATGAGTCACATCATCTATTGATGGATTAATATCGATTTCTAGTAATTCCTCTTCCTCATCAGTAGAATCAGCATGTAGATGTTGATGTATCAGTATCTGATGCTGAATCATCAAGAGGTTTTTCTTCAATCTCTCTAACAATAAATTGTTCAAACAATGACCTACCTCTAGGTTGAACATGAATGACTTGCCACCAAGGGTGAGCATCTGGGTTTTTATAAAAAAATGCTTGTTCAATATGCCTAGGAAGAATATATGGTTCTTTAGTAGATCGCATTACCTTGGAAGAATCAATTGCCCAAAACCCAAATGATTCTTTTCTTAATGTGGAATCACTACCTTTATACTCAGCTCGAAACCAGTCAACCTTCAAAATGACCTATCAAAATATATAAAAACAAAAACCCATTATTAGGTGCTTAAAAAAATAACTAACTCTATTATAAAAAATATAAACTTTTTTCTACCTATTTGAATGTACGAAATGAAATTTCGTAGATACAACTAATAGTTCCTACGAGTTCGCCATCTATAAGGTTCGTGTCTTTTGAGCTAGCACATGATAGTTGCTTGAAAATGGAACTCCCTTACCTGATAAAACCTCATCTATTATTTTTGAAGAAGACTCGTTGGTCCATGCACATGGAGCTTCTTCATGAACTCTTTCAAGGTACTCACTAACGTAATACATGCACTCTGCAAGCATCCAACCCTTTGCCATGGATCCTTTTGGTTTCACTCTTTGTTGCACATAACCTTTTAATATTCCCATAAATCGCTCGACCCAAAACATCCATCGAGTGTTGACAACACCTGCAATCTCTATTTCATCTACAAGATGGAATAATAAATGAACCTGAATATCAAAAAATGAAGTAGGAAGTTCTTTCTCCATCAAACATAGTAGCTCTTTGCATTCATGTTTTTTTTGTGGGATCAAGTTTTTGTCAATCTCTTTGGATGTAATCCACCTATACATATCATTAAAAAAATTATTGTAGCTCAGTGATGAGTAGCACCTCCTTTAATGTCAATCCGGGAAGACATGAGGATGGTATGAAGACCACGAGCAAGTGGAAGCACAAGTGCGTGAGTGAGAAGCACACAAGCATGCACACACATACACACACACGCGCACACACAGTAAGAACAAAGAGAGTAAGACAATGGAATCACTTCTATTGCAAGAAAGTTCTCATACTAGCTCAAACTATAAGAAGCTAACCCCAAAAATGAGCTCTCTAGCTCTATTTATAGTTTTTGACTGACTTTGGCCCTGTTCAGACCTAGTGTCCGGCCTAGTTAAAAATTAGGTTCCGGGGCTTATTTGAGAGCCCAAACGAGATCTAAAAATTATGAAAATTGGCAGGCAACTATATCTAAGGCTCCCCAAGCTCGAGGACTCCTCGGCTTGTACAAAATGGAGCTACAAAAAGGTGAAAAGATATTTACAAGGGTTTGTAGTGATGAGAATCACTTTAGAATGATGTTGGGGTTTTTGAAAAAAATGAAGGGTAGCCTCAGTGCTAGATCTGCATGTGTGTCCATACTTGCTTCTTCCCGCATCCTGTCAACACTCTCCCCCCCCTAGGGTCTGTCGCCTCTGACAGACCTCTTTTCCGCCGTTTGATCAATGTATTTTTGCAGGAGGTCGGTTGCCAATTCTTGTTCTTTGATTTTTAAACCTCTGATTAGATCTCGTTGCAAGGCCTCCCAATCCACTGTACCAGGCATGTCAGGTTGTGGCATCGTGTAAAGCTCGGAATGCATCGTTTGCTCGCATGCAAAGAGATGGAGTAGATGCGTAGGCCGTGGCGCAAATACCTCTGAATGTGCTTCCCAAAACCCCGTGGTGAACATGTCGTCAAATGTTTGCTTGTAGCAGGCAGGGAGATATCTTATGCGTGCATGCCATGCGTAAGCCACTCGTATGCTCGGGGTTGTGCTCATATCATATAGCAGGTCGTAGTTACCATTGATAAAACCCGGGAATAGGAGGTTGAATACGGCATACATTGCGAAAAGTTTTGAGTACGACCTGCATCATGTCGAGGATCTTGAGCATCATCTGGGCAGCGACATCTGGCATAGGGTGGAGGCGTGGTATCCAATGTCTGATGGTTGCAATCATGTATGACACTGTAGGAGTACCGGTTGGGGGGGCGATAGCGGGGTAATTGAGCCATTCTTTACAGTTTGCGTTATTCTGAACCTTGATGGCAAAAGCTTTCCATGATCTGCGTCTTTGCACTGGCCCAAAACACGGATTGTACTTCAAATGCATGGGGGCATGATCCCATGTTCGAAGCATTTCTGGGTAGGTTTCGAGTAACTTTTGCCTCCACGTTGGTTGGAATATGGCTCCTTTTCGCGCCGCTTCTGGTATGTCTTCTGGTTCGAACTGTGTGGCAAAGGTTGGGCACTTGTTGGTGACCCTCTTGATTTCTGCATTGTAGTCGGCCAACAATACAAAATAGGGCTTGTATTGCAGTTCTGAACTAGTGATAAGGCGTCTAGGGGCGATGTGCCTGAAGTATTCTGAGTGAAGGATGGTGTCCTCAATGGCCTTCATTGCCAGCATCTGAGTGGATATCCGCTCCTGATGAGTTTGCCCCATCTCCTCTACTTGTTTCATCCATGCCGATGGGGGTTCCTCATAGGTATCTTGACCTTCTTCTGTTACGCGTCCTCCTGGGAGTGGTTGAGGCTCGTAGGCGTCGTCGAATGCTTCCTCCACTGGGATGGTAACTGCTTCTTCTTCTGACGGTTGCTCTGGTGGGGAAGGGGGTCGTTCGTACTGCATCAACTTCAGTTTTAATTCTGCGATCTGCTGCCGTAACTCCAGCACGTCGTTGGGCGTTGAATGTTCTGGTTCGGTTGAAGTGGCAGCGTCTGTCATTTCTTTATGTTCCTGTCGGTGTGGTGTAGACTCTTGGGGTCTCTGTAAGTCTTTTAGCTGGTCGGCAAGCTGATCATGTGCTTCTAACAGATTGGCATACGTTTCCAGTATTTGTTGTATGCTTTCTGATGGGATCGCTTGAAATTTGACCGGGTCTATGGGTACTCCCGCGGTGTTCTCCATGGCAGCCTCGAGGTTTTCTTGGTTTTGTTGTTGAAGCCGTCTATTCTCTTCTTGCGCTGCTGCCAGATGTCGTCGTAGCAAAGCCATGTTTCGTTGAAGCCGTGCATTGCGGCCCATTTGATCGCGCAGTTGTTCCTCCATGGCTTTGCTCTCTTCTATATGCTCCGCTTTGAGTTGCGCATTTACCTGTTCGAGGGCGAATATCTTGCTCTGTGACTCCGTATGAATGAACTCCAAAGCATTGACACGCTCTTGGAGTGTTGCTGTGAGGGTGCAAAGCCCTTTATTATTTTCTTCCAATAATGTATATTCTTGCTTAAGCTGAGTGGCCGCTTCAAGCATCGTGTCGAGTGCAAGACTAAATGAGGTGGAAGATGCAGGGGGTTGGGAAGTGGGGATGGGAAAAGTGGATGTTGTGCCTACCGTGTGTGGAAGTGGTGATGTGAGTGTAATAACCTGTGATGGTGTTGTGGGAACAGTGGTGGTGGGTGATCCAGCGGATGGTGAGATGTCCATGGGATCGGACATGAGTGAGTGTGATTCGTGAAATGTGAACACTGGGACGGTGGGTGGTGTGATAGTGGTGGCCGTGAATGTGGGGGAGTGGATTTGGGGAAGGGACTTTTTCTTATGTTCTTCAACCTGTTGAAGAATGTTTACAAGGTAGGTCCAGAAGGAGGGTTGGGTGGTTAGTGTGGTGCTCGAGGCAGTTACAAGGAACGGGATAGGTAGAGTTTGGGGGGAAGGAAATGGAGGGATGGAGGGCAAAGAGATGGAAAGAGTTTGACTAGTGACAGATGGTTGTCCAACGGCATGGGGGAAGAAAGGGTGACCTAATTGAGGTTCAAAAACTTGAGTGACAGAGATGGATGAGGGTGAAGGAAGGAGAGTGGAAATGGGGGTGTGTACAATGGTCTCACTATAGGAGGAGAATGGTTGTGTAGAAAGACACGTGGAGAGAGGCTCTGATGGTGGGATAGGAGATGATGGGGGGGGTGGGGCATGCGTAACTTCCTCCGGTTCATCATTGTGTCCAGGGCTAATCATGTGCACATCTTCTGATGTGGACGTAGCTAACACGGTAGATACTTCCATCTGAATCATCTTTCCTTGTCGCGGCCGTGTATCAATTCTTCTTTGATCATAAGCAGGGTTCTCTTGATAGACCATGGTTCTCATTGCTTCACTGATGCCACAAGTGTCCGCCAACAGATTTAGTGATTCTACGAACTGGGGGTCGATATGCTCTGACTGTAACATCTGGTTTACTAGGGCCCTATTTGCTTCTTCTGACATTTTATGGCGTCTTTGTACCTGCTTGATTGTTTGGTATAGTCGTTTGAGCTGTGCCGTATATGCAGGGGCTTCGTCTTCACTCTCTTCTGGGTTATTCCTTGGTGCCTGCTCCTGAGCTTGTGTGCTTAGTCTTTGAGGAGGTTGCGTCACTCCAAGCTCCTGTATGCTGCTTGTCTCGCCTCGTGCATATTCTCTTTGGGTTGATGTCCCCGGATCGACATTGTCAGGGCCACCTTCACTGTCTGATAGGTGAGCCGTCTGCAGGAATGTTTCAAAATCAAAATTTGGGTCTTCGGTGAAAGTGGCCATCGCTGCAAATTCTGCATCGGTAGGTAGCGGAGGGGCAGAGGGAGTGGGCTGTACCACCTCTCTTGGTTGAGACTCCTGGAGATGAATTGTGATTGGTGCCACCGGGGCTTCCTCTCTAGTGGAGACTTCGGTAGTGGTTGCTGGAGGGATCAGGACTTGTGAAAGGGATCCACGCATTCTTTTTGCAGGCTGACTCCCTGACTTTCGCCCTTTAAACAACTCCAGATGTGCATACTTTAGGGCTCGAGCAACTGGCACGTCATACGCCAGACATCTGTAGATGATTCTAGTCAACGCACAGCAACCATGTAGGGTGGGCTTCCTCACCCCCCGCTTGCCTGCCTCATATGCCTGATCTAGGATCCATACCGGCATCTTAATGGGCAAGCTTCCGGTCTCTGCTAAATACAATCCGTACCATATCTTCTTGTGCGGCTGAGTGAAGCGGTCCTGAGCTGGAAATGCAAAGTGCTGGAGGCACATCCGCAGGGGTATGGCGATGTTGGGGGTGAGGGCGCACATGTCTTTAAGCTTCTTGACTCTATTGCTTTTCATTGATTCTGGTATCAAGGGGTCACGATCTGAAGGCACATGAGTGCCATACATTTGAAGGGCTTCCCTGATTAAGGTTACATTTAATTCAAACTTCCTCATCTCCTCTAGATTAGATAAGGAGGGCACCCAGAATGTGCCGGAATGATCTTTATCCCCGGTAGGTTTCAATGTAGCAATCAAGTAGTAACACCTGAGGAAGTCAGGTTTTGGTAGAGCTGCACTGAAGTAAGTTTGCAGTCCTGCCTTTTGCCAGATCTCTTGAAGGGGAGCTGCATTTTGTAAGGCCTCAAATTCTCTTGAAAAGAATTGGAAGGTCCACCAAACCCCTCCACACTCCATCTTGGACTCCCAGATGTGGTCTGCGTCTCCCAAATCCCCTGGCATTTCATTGAACCAATGGGAGTGCCCTTTTACTCTTTCGGTTAGTCCACTGGGTGGATCTGGAATAGGAATCCTTCGCACATTCAAGAATTCTTCAGGCCTAGCTGTTGGTGGAGCTTCCACTGGCATGGCATCCCAATTGATAGGGGCACCAGATCCTGCCTGAGAGCTTGTGCCTGCCGCGGTTGCCATGAGAGTGGGTCGCTTATCTGCTGGAAGACGAAAGGCACATTAGTGTTGCATAGGAAACAAGATGTAATGGTGTTCCCTTCACAATACTAACATGACAATCCCGGAGGTCAGTGGTTAGTGGTGAGGTGTTTATGATATGTGTGAGTGGTGATTAAAGGTCAGTGTCATCCTAGATGCATACTTTGGTTATGCAATGGGCTCGACATGCTTCTATGTTAGTGTGGACGGATTTACAGAATAAGGTCAGGGGGTTTAGTACACAGTTTAATTCTCCACACTTTGATACAGGAGTCGTAGCTCTTAGAGCTAAGGACAGGTGAAGATTTTGGCCTGAGTGTGTGATGGGGGTGGGACCTTGTGGGTACCCATTTCCAGACATTCCTGGGGTTGATGGGAGTGTGGACAGTGAGAGGTGTAGGTATCTTGTCACTTCCTAAGTTGTTGGCCAAGAGTGCTTGTGAGAGCTGCTTCATCCTTGTGCCTGTAGTTGAAGTAATTTGGGCTTGTAAGCTAGCCTTGGACACCCATATCTGTCTAGCATTAGGGATGGCCTTCATTGACCGCTTAGGAACCCAAATAGAGATGGTGTGCCTAGGGGTTATCCTAGGGGGCTTCTTAGCTTTGTTCCTTGATTGTGAGGCTCGTTTCTTGTCTCCTTGAGGATCTGCGATTGGAGCTGTGGGTCTCCCATCCTTGCGTATCCAGATCTGCTTCACGCCACGAGATGCTCCATGTTGCGCGGGTTGGCGCTCCTTCCTCTTGATCAGCGGTCTCCTTCGTATAGAGTGATGTTCGGTCCGTTCGTTTAGAATCTTCTTTGGATCAATTAGGAACTCCTTCTTGGCTCCTGAACCTTCAGTAAGATTGACATTCCTCTGCACCATAGAAGTTTGGACAAGCACAACGTGGTTATCTTCGTGTGGATTCCTGGAGGGACCAGGAGTTGTTGCCTGTTCTATTGGTTTGAGTGCTTGATTTTCTAATTCAATCGTGAGACGACTCTGGCCTACCCAAGCCTGAAGAAGTCCACTTCTTAGGTTCAGGTTGACTGCGTGATCATAGATCCAGTCTTGGCCCAAGATAAGCGGTTCGGTCAGATCCTCGTCTTCACACACTAGCACCTTTACTGGCATGAGGACCTCTTGTATGTAGAGGGGAAGATCCACCTCTCCCATGCAGGGGGTTTCAACACCTCCTAATCCTATCAGATAGGCTTCTATGGGTTTTACCTCCAGTTGCAGCTGCTGGCAATAAGAAAGCCGAACTGCACTTGTGGCTGCTCCTGAATCAATTAAAGCCCTCACACTTGTTGTGCTGTCTCTTTGTCCTATTTCTAGGGCCACAAAAGGTCGTCGGTCCACTATCTTATGGATACGTTCACCTGAAGCCTCACACATGGCCATGTGATAGCCTGGAGACTCTTGAGTGTCCGTCATAGTCTGGTCCCTTCCTTGTCTCCTCAGCTTCATTCGTCGGATACACTCTAAGGCCTCTGCCTATGCTTCTTCTCGAATTCGTTTCTCCTCCTCTTTACGTTGTTTAGCAGTATTGAGTCGGCTTAGCATCTCCTCCGTGAGGGGTTCTTGATACAGCTTGACTCTGCACCCGCTAATATAGTTTGGGAGGACGTCCCCCTCCAAAGTGGCTAGTTGTACAGCTCCACTCGTGGAGATCCTATTAATGATCATTGGTCCGTAGCCTCTCTTTTCTAGCTTCCTTGCGTGTTGTTTCAATGTGTAGACTAACACTAGATCTCCTGTTCTCAAGCCCTTATCCTTCACATGGGCATCAAAGTATGCCTTTTGCCGTTTCTTTGCAGCATAGATGCCTGCTGCTGCTCGTAGCCTCGTCTCACCTAAACGCTCTAGATCAAAGATCCTAGAGGACAACTCGTGTCCATTCCACTCATGCTCTTGTGCTACTCTTAAAGCTGGAATTAGGAAATCTAAGGGTAGCACCGCATTTTGTCCGAAGACCATCTGAAATGGGGTGGCATTGAGTACCGTTTTGTAAGCGACTCGGTATGCCCAAACAGCATGATGAAGTTGTTTGTCCCAATCAGAGCGTTTATTATTTACAAGTTTCGTCAATACATTACACAGGATCTTATTCGTGCTCTCGGCTTGTCCGTTAGCCTGTGGGTGATAGGGTGCAGATTTCTTATGTATCACCATGAATTCTTGAAGGAGATTTTCAATGACCTCATTCAAGAAGTGCGTACCTCTATCACTAACCAACTCTATTGGTAACCCATATCTAGTGAACACATTTTCGAATAAGAACTTAGCCGTCGTTTGAGCATCATTCTTTGCCGTGGCTTTTACTTCCACCCACTTTGTAAGGTAATCTGTGGCTACAATAATGTATTCTGCATGGGAGTTCCTAGCTGGGGGGTTGATGGGACCTACGAAGTCTATACCCCACTTTGAAAATGCACGTCCTCCCATCATTGGCCTCAAGGGCATTTCATCCTTTCTTGTCGGATATTGGGCACTTTGGCATGTGTCGCAACTCTTCACATAAGTATGTGCATCCATATGAAGAGTGGGCCACCACAGTCCTGAGAATAGAATAGTCTTAATCACTCTGTCAGGCCCAAAGTGCCCACCTGCAGCACCGCTATGTGCCGTTTCTAAGACTTTCAAGTAGTCTGATTCATGTACGCACAGTCTTAGGTAACCATCCTTGCCTCTTCGATACAAGTTGTCTCCTACTAAAGCATAGTCTTGAGCCTCTTGCTCCATGCTCCGTTTTCTTGCAATGCTAGCCTGATTGGTTAATGTTCCTGTTCTCATGAACTCGACCAGTGGAGCACTCCAATCTGGGATTAATGACATGTGATAAAGAGTGGCATGCTCCACTGGGGGTCTCTCCTGGCACTCTGGACAGCCCTGGCTCCACTCTTGTACTTCTTTGTCCATGCTAGGCCAATACACTCCTAAGCGTTTTAGATTCTGCAAGGTTCGTTGTTTAGAGTAGTGATTCCCTAGCGGTCCCTCATGAGCTAGTTGCAGCCAACTAGCATGTTCGTCATCCTCGACACAACAAGCTAATATGCCCTCGTTATCTTGCTTGTACATGCTTCCGGCTAATATTTGATACTTTAGCGATTTTACAATTTCCTCTTTGCTTGTCTTAACATTTTTATTTGCAGGCCCGAAGGTTAGGACTGGTACCAACTTATTTGCCCATTTAGGTACAACTTCTAAATTGAATAGATAAGCATCGGGCAACTCATCAGACACTCCTTGCGGTGGTTCTCCTGAAGTGATGCGAGAAAGATGGTCAGCCCTAAGATGGGTTCTACCTTTCCTGACAACCACTTCAAAGTCGTATTCCATTAGTAAGAGGAACCATCTTACTAAGCGGCCTGTATTGCAAGGTATATTGACCAAATATAGTAACGCTTGATGATCAGTGAAAAACTTGAACTTGTTGGCCAATAGGTAGTGTCTAAACTTCTTCACAGCATATATCATGCCTAAGCCTTCTCTCTCCGTTGTGGTGTAATTTCGTTCAGCTGCATTTAATTGCCTGCTAGCATAGGCTATCGGCAAATCTAGGTTTCCTTCACCTGTGGGTTGTGCTAGCACACATCCTATTGCATGATTGGAGGCATCTACATGGACATGAAAGGGTTTGCTCCAATCCGGAGTAGTCAATATTGGTGCTGTGCACAAACGTCTCTTCAGCTCATTGAAGGAAGTCTCGCATTCCTCATTCCATTCAAAATTCGTTAACAGCCCATAAAGAGGTTTAGCTATGATGGCATACATGTGGATAAATCTACGGTAATATCCACAATGGCCCATAAAGGCTTGTACCTCTTTCACATTTCTTGGTCTGGCCAACTCTGCTATGGCTCTCACCTTGTCTTCGTCTGTTGATATTCCATTCTTCGAAACAATGTGACCTAAGATCTTACCTTGGCGTACCATAAACACGCACTTCTCTGGATTCAGACACACTCGATAATCTCTACACTTGTTGAAGATTTGCCTAAGCTCAGGGATGTGGTAACTCCTTTCTTGGGAATGAGCGCATAAATCATCCACATATACTTCTAAGCTCTTTCTCAAGAACTCTTTGAAGACATGACACATGAGTCTTTGGAATGTTGCAGGTGCATTGGTGAGCCCAAATGGCATCACACGAAATGCAAAGATTCCCCATTCTGTGGCAAAGGCCGTTTTGTGTTGATCTTCGGGGGCAATGGCTACTTGGTTGTAACCTGAAAATCCATCAAGGAAGCTGTAAACTTCCTTGCCTGCAACACGCTCCAAAAGATGTTCGGTGATTGGAAGAGGATAACTATCTCGGATCGTAGCGGCATTGACTTTTTTAAGGTTAATGCACACTCGCAATTTCCCATTCTTCTTGGGCACCACTACGATAGGGGACACCCATTCAGTATGCTCAATCTCATAGATGAATCCGGCTTCAATCAGCCTGTCAATCTCCTCTTTTATTTTGGCCGCATAATTGTCATTATATGTGTAGGGTTTTTGTTTGGTGGGCTTAGCATCAGCGGTCATCGGAATCGTATGAGAGCAGATCTCTGGATCTACTCCTTTCAAGTCTCTATAATGCCATGCGAACACATCCCTATATTCCCTTAATAGGGCTACGAGCTCTGCTTCTTCTTCTGCACTTAGGTCATCTCCTATGTACGTACATCGTTCTTCGTTCCCTTCAATGGTCACTACAATTTTTTTGGTCTTTTCTTTATTGTCATAGGCTTCTCCTATACTGGCCTCTCTCTTAGGCATTCGTACCAAAATTTTCCGGTCTTCCACTTCATATTTCTTGAAATTTTCTGGTACTTCAAACAATGATTCTTCCTCTTCTTGTCTCACTACTTTCCTTTTCTTTTTCTTTTGACTTCCCTCACTTCCTTTCTTTGAACTTATCGTTTTAATACTCGCAAGGGGTTCTTCTTCCTTTTGGGTTAACACCCCTAATTCTTCTAAGTAGTGTTCCTCTGAGTCAAAGTATGTATCCATCACAATGGATTCTAGATCATCGTCATTCTCTTCTTCTCCTATGAACTCACTAGGATCACACTCTTCCATCAAGGGCTGACACATGAACACATATCATAACCCTCCTCGTCACAATGGGGTGTCCATTGTTCCTCATTGACTGCAATGTCCATGGTAGCTAAGATTTCTGCCCAACCATGAGGCTCAAATTCCTCATCAGGAAATATCATTGGTGTATAGGCTGGGTCATTTATTGGTCTATCTCCTGGGGGAGCTCCTTCTTCTCTCGCTTTTCGGCGCTTTTCCTCTTCCTCCGCAACCTTGCACATCCACAAGTGAGTATCTTCATGCAACCAGGATGGTTCATGTGAACTTCCAGAGTGCACGGAGATAGAATCTTCTTTCGCTTTGTGGATAGGATTCCACTGTAGGGGTGGTACATCTCTGAAGGTGTGATCCGTCAAATTGACCTTGGTGGTGACTCCTAGGTGCTGTAAGTACAAGGAGTTGGTTCCCCAATCTTGTACTATTTGTAATTGTCGTAGGAAGGGTCTCCCTAGGATCATCTCGTAAACATTATTCTTCTCAAAGTCACATATGGCAAACGTATGTTCAAACTCTACACCACAAGTGGTTAGAGTTATCCCTTCAAGCAATCCGAGAGGTCTTTCAAAATGACCATCCGCCATTTGAAGTTTCATTCTCGTTGGTCTTAAGGTGGGTTTGCCCCATCGTTTCCACAAGGAGGTAGTTGCAATAGCAACTCCCGCACCCGAATCCACAATTGCTTTGGTTGTGTAACCTTGATAGGTGATCGGAAGATAAGTGTTACCTTCTTCACCTTCGCTCATGTCTCCTATCTTGTCGAGAGGTACCTCGGGTATTTTTTGTTTAGAGCCTATTTTTGTTGCATTGGATTCAAGTTCTAGGACCTGATCCTTCACATGATTCCAGAGCTCCGGTTTTGCCTTGAGCAGCTCCTCTACAGTGAGGTGACATTGAACCTTAGTGTTTTTCACAACATCAGTGTTCCTGGGAATCACTGAGTCTTCATTTCTTACCAATATCGTGGGCGCTCTGATCTGGAGAGATTCAGATTCCCATGGGCCTGTGAAATGAGGCAACTCTTGTAAAGAATTAGATTCAAAATCTAATCTCTCATCCTCTTGTTGCTCTGCTTGATCCCCATAGATAGAGGGAATGTCTTGGGGAAATTGATCATGAAGGTCATCAATCTCAGGAATAGGAGGGAAATCACCCTTCTCTTTGGCCCATTTCTCTTCTTGTATTTCCCGCAAGAACTCTGGAGAGTACTGTTGTATTGAAGGAGGTATTCCAGCATCCGTAGAATTAGGAACATAAGCTACCATTTTTGGTGAGCTTCCTCTTTCAACAACTGGTTGAGCTTGTGGAGGTAAAGAAATTTGTGATTTGTTTACCAACTGCTCTAATCTTTCTAGTAAGCCTTGGAAATGCAAATCCGGCTTGACAGAGTTCGTCTGATTGAACCTTTGGCTAGTCTCAAGTATAGCTTGAGCTTGTTCTACCATTTTCATGCACATTTTCATCCGTTCAATCTCTAAATCTGCTCTAGGGTAACTCTTGTCTAGGTTTGCAGCTGTTGGCCCTTCTTGAAGTCGAGCCTGGTAGGCCTTGAACATCATGTCCAAGCCTTCAGGAGTGGGGTCAGCTAATACTGATCCTACTCGGGGTGGTGGGTGGGTTACGAGGGGTGTGTTAGAGGTTGGAGAATTGGAGGGTGATGGGGATAGTAGTGGAGGAAGTGTGTGGGAGTGCGGTTGAGATGCGATTTCTGTGATTTTTGCCTTGGTTTCTCTCACGCTTTCTTCAAGTTCATTTATCTTTTTTGCCCATTGTCTCTTCATTCTTTCACGACTCTCCTTCCAGGCTCTAGTCCTCTTTTTGGTTATGCTCTCTGTTTCACTCACCTCGGGGCTCTTTTCGGGACCAACACCTTGGTGTTGTTGAAGTGCCTGGGCTCTTGTGATCACCTGCACAGGTGCAGTGGAAGTCACACTTCCTATGGAGTCTACAACTAACCCAACAACATTGATAGGAGTGATTTTAGGCATGTTATTAGGGTTCTTTGGGCAATCTCGTAGGAGATGTTCTTTCCCGCAGTCTTGACAGAAGCCCTGAATGGTTATTGGTTGAGGCTGTGTGGGGGCAGGCAGTGGACAATCACGTATAAGGTGATCTCCCTGACATCTGAAGCACGGTCCTCTAGGAAATGGGGGTCATACCTGCCTAGGTTGAGGTCTAGAGTTGGGGTTTGTGTACATGACATTAGAATACTCCGGTTCCCCATTATTTTCACTTGGGTCCTCATAGTAGTATGACTCGTTATGCTCGGGTGACTGCATGTAGTAAGCCTGTGGGCTATCAATATGTGCGGAGTCAAAACTATGGTCACTGGGATCACTGTCTGATAGCAATGGGGTGACTGGGACTATGGCTCTATTCAGATTTTCTTCAGTAGATGCATACTTCACTGGGATCACATTGGTTGGAGTAGGGGGTTGCTGCGCTAGGACTGGTTGAGGTCTCTGCTGCCCTTGATAAGGTGGCTGATAAGTTTGTTGCGGTCTGTTGTATTGTGGTGATGGGTACTGATTCTGGTATCTACCCTGTTGTGGATATGGCTGAGGATAATTTTGCCTAACAGTTTGTTTGTTATATGGGCAGTCTTGTGCCGTGTGATTGGTGTACCTGCGCTCTATGGTGCAGTATTGGCCACTAAGGTTCGCCTGAGGTTGGGCCATAATGGGGCATACACTTGCCATATGTTCGCCGCCACAATTGTAACACCGCTTAACTGGGGCGAATCTCGGAATTTGCTTACTAGAGACACCTAGTTTTTGGGCTACCTTCTCTGCAAGTTCCTCGATGGATGTGGATTGACCAAATGTCTGTTTACTAGAGCTATCAGAATCCTTATAGATTTTTGATAGTTCTAACTCTTCACCTAGATTGTCCTCAATGTCTATGCACATGCGCACGCACTCCTCTATCGTTCTAGGGTCCTTCAGGTACACATATGACCTGAGCTTAGTGCTCAACAATCCATCTAGGAACAAGGCCACTTGTTTGGCTGGTGTGGGTAACTCTGGCACAGGGCATCTCTCCAGGTACTGTCTAAATCTTCTTCCAGCTAGTCTGACCGTCTCTTGAGGGGTTTGTTTGAAGCTATGAATTAGTGAGGAGGTGTTATGCCTGATTCCACTCTTAGAAAACTCAACAATAAATGCCTCTAAGAGTTGTTCTATGTTTCTGAAATGCCTCTCATTCAGTGGTTGGAACCACGTAAGGGCAGTGTTCCTAAGGGTTAGACCGAAAGCATTATATTGCGTGAATAGGTCCTCCACTTGTTCAGCTTTCAACACTTGTCGAAATTCGGCTACATGGTCATAAGGGTCTCCCGTGCCATCGAAATAATTCTTCATGGACTTCACAAGTTGGGTTGGTCGTAGGGTCCTAGTGTGTTCTCTCGGCCTTGGCAAAGGAAAATCATCAATGTCTCGGTGATTCCATGGGTTTCTATGTCTCTCAGTTTCTACTCTATTCCTTTCTGTTCCTGTTCTTTCTCTTCCCAGGGAGTCGGCAAAACTTACCTCAGGTTTGTCTCTACCTCTATCTCTTTGAGCGCCATGAGCGTGGGAGGTCCCAGGTCCTTGATGACCAAAGGATACATTAGACCTTGGTTGGGGAAAAACAAATTCACCCTTCCAAGTGTAGGCATGTCTGCCCTGCTCAGTGACCACGAAGATTCTCTCTGATGCAGTGTCTAGGTAGGTTACTTGGCCTGGACTATCAGGGTCTTTAAACTCGTAGATTGTGAGGGTGTTCCCCTCCTGAGGTTGAGAGGTTCTATATCTCCAAAAAGCCTCATCGGTTTCCCGATTTAAAAGCAGATCTATGCTTTTATTATCTTGTGGAATCCACTCAGGAGTCATGATTCTGGTCAAGACAGACTTACCCCGGGGAGTTCTTGGCTCTCTCTCTAAGTTCCCTTGCTCTATATCTCCCATGTCGGTCTCCGCAATCACATTTCCAAACTCATCAGTTCTATCGGGAAGAGTGGTGACTACATATATAGTCCCCTCTTTATCTAGGTATGCTCCATTCTCAAACTTGACTACCGGGTGGTCTAATCCATGGGTTTGATCGGGGTTCTTAATCTGGACCACCGATCTTCTCAGTCCGTCTTCGTAGATGCGAGCACCTAGACGATTCGTCCTGATATATTCCAATTGCGTCTTATAAGGCCCTTCTGGCTTCTCCAGGTAAGTCAACCCTGAACTTCCTACTGATCTCTCCATGTGATAGGACATCTCAGAATCACTTGTTTCTGATCTGGCAGTGTATGGGTAATCACTCAACTGCTGGGCCCAAGACCTGGCAGTGTGATTGACACTAGCTTCAGAAGATCTGAGGCTTTGTCTGTCTCGGCCTAAGTGTCTGCCTGATCTAAGGTTCATAAGCCTGATTTATTCACCCCCTGGAACCCAAGCACACTCTCGTTGCAGGCTGATTTTGCACCAATCACTTTGTTCTTTTTAGTTGAATAGTATGTTTATGGTCTTGTCTGAAATTGCGTCGTCAGGAGTACTTAAATGAATCTCCGCACTTGATGAGTGATCGATTCCCGTTTACCTTTTTGTCCCTTAGTGTTTTCGCACTTAAGACCTATTTATTTTCTTGCACTTGGTTGATTAATTCTCTTGAACTTAATTCGTGCCTAACGTTGCCCTAGTTAATTACCACACCTAAGTCGTACTTAGCCTAGGCTAGGAATTGACAAAGGAGGGTTATGAGATCTTCCAACCTCAATCAGCTGGTTGACCTGACAGCTATGCAAGCCCAGGAAGCCTTCTCCCAAGCCCGGTACTCACCCTTGCTAGCTTGCTTTGATTGCCTTGAGTGCCCACAAGGTTCCTGCAAAAACTCACCAGTTAGTATAGCTTTATTGCCACAAGTATTTGAAAGACCCGCTTCAATAATTTTAACCCCCTTGGGTAGCTCACTGTACCCCCTGTCTCTGAGAATCACTTAGTCCCACCTATCTCTGGTTTCTATGCCTTTTGCCCCCTACCAAGGTTCTAAGTTATACCAATGTGCCAAAAATGAAGCTTGACTAGCCTCCCAATCACTCAAAAACTTAACCCTAAATTTTCATGCGTTAATGGCCGTGTATCGCGATAGGTCGGGTCGGAGTGTCGCGATAGGTGGGGAGTGTCGCGATAGGTGGGGAGTGTCGCGATAGGTGGGGAGTGTCGCGATAGGTGGGGAGTGTCGCGATAGGTGGGGAGTGTCGCGATAACTCGGAGTGTCGCGATAGCTCGGAGTGTCGCGATAGCTCGGAGTGTCGCGATAGCTCGGAGTGTCGCGATAGCTCGGAGTGTCGCGATAGCTCGGAGTGTCGCGATACCTCGGAGTGTCGCGATACCTCGGAGTGTCGCGATACCTCGGAGTGTCGCGATAGCTCGGAGTGTCGCGATACCTCGGAGTGTCGCGATACCTCGGAGTGTCGCGATACCTCGGAGTGTCACGATACCTCGGAGTGTCGCGATAGCTCGGAGTGTCGCGATACCTCGGAGTGTCGCGATACCTCGCGGGGTGTCGCGATAGCTCAGGATATGGCGAATTTTCCTGTTCTATCTAGGGTTCCTAGGAGCTCTAGGCCTGCGCAATGCCGTGGTGCACTCAGAATCGTGAGAAGTCGAGATTTTCGGAGTGTCGCGATAGCTCGAGCTCAACGCCTCGGGAACTGTGCAGACAATTTCTGTACCTGCTGAGCTTGCTGGAGATGATGATGGAGCTGGTACCTGCAAGAAACATGCAAAAAAACACACAAATACAAGCACGCACGATCGCTCTCTCTCAAACTCGCACACAACAAATGAGGAAAAGAAAGGGAAGAGGGGATATGTAGTGGGGAAGGAGGTGGAGGTGGAGATGGAGGAGGAGGTGAAGATGAAGATGGAGATGGAGAAAAATCAGAAATTTACCTACTACTTACCATTCCAACGCGTCCTCTCTACGTCTTACCATCACACGCTCGTCCTCAAAGCTCGATCCCCGGCAACGGCGCCAAAATTTGGTGTAGCTCAGTGATGAGTAGCACCTCCTTTAATGTCAATCCGGGAAGACATGAGGATGGTATGAAGACCACGAGCAAGTGGAAGCACAAGTGCGTGAGTGAGAAGCACACAAGCATGCACACACATACACACACACGCGCACACACAGTAAGAACAAAGAGAGTAAGACAATGGAATCACTTCTATTGCAAGAAAGTTCTCATACTAGCTCAAACTATAAGAAGCTAACCCCAAAAATGAGCTCTCTAGCTCTATTTATAGTTTTTGACTGACTTTGGCCCTGTTCAGACCTAGTGTCCGGCCTAGTTAAAAATTAGGTTCCGGGGCTTATTTGAGAGCCCAAACGAGATCTAAAAATTATGAAAATTGGCAGGCAACTATATCTAAGGCTCCCCAAGCTCGAGGACTCCTCGGCTTGTACAAAATGGAGCTACAAAAAGGTGAAAAGATATTTACAAGGGTTTGTAGTGATGAGAATCACTTTAGAATGATGTTGGGGTTTTTGAAAAAAATGAAGGGTAGCCTCAGTGCTAGATCTGCATGTGTGTCCATACTTGCTTCTTCCCGCATCCTGTCAACAATTATAAAGAAGTTAACTCAAAAATAAAAGATATTCAATATTCATACATATTAAATATAAAAGTATCATAATCCATCGATAACCAAAGGTAAAATATGTTTCAAAAAGTTATGACAGTCATAGGTCTTTAACCCAAATAAGCTCTTATCATCCATAGTAAACATGTTTTGAAAAGATGCTCCATATCATGTAGGAGTCTTAATCAATTGCATTCTATTGTTGATAGTCTGTATCTCTTTTGTTGTAAGTACCCAAGGAGCAGGTGCATAAGTCATTTCCTGTTGATGTCTATCAAAAACTGGCCATAACTTTCGTTTTGATTTTTGATCTTTCAAATCATTCCTTGATGCTATGGTATCTTTTAGTCCAAGAAGATGCTGCCATAGTGAATAACCAATATTCTTGAATATATGCATAGGATCAAGAAGATGACATACTTTTAACTCTTTCCAATACTCCAAAGAATACCATATTGATATGTTCTCTACGAGTGCCAATTTTCCTTTACCTCTCTTCACATACTCATTATCTTCATCATCACTAAAGATTTCTGATTCTGGATCTATCAGAGGTCCATTTGTCCATTTTTTATATCAATCCATAGGTGTCATAGGTTTTGGATACTGACCTGTTTCAATCTTTCCATTAAAATGTATCGCTTCTCTTTTAGATCTTAATGGATGATCATCAGGCAAGAATCGTTGATGTCGAAGATAAGTATTTTTGTTGAGATTCTTACTGTAGATTGATCTCAACCAATCACCACAATATGGACAAGATTTTTAACCCTTAGTAGATATTCCTACATCATGAAAACAATAAAAATATAATTAGATTACATCATATTTATTTATATGCATATTGAATAAAAAAATTACATCAATACCTGAACAAACACCATATCCTAGAAAATCGTGAAGAGCCCAAGACACAATACCACGAACCGTAATATGTCTTTCATTGATGCTTTTCGATACATCAATGACATTAATACCTCTCCATAACTCTTGGAGATCGTCAATGAGAGGAGCAAGATATATATTCATATCTTTAACTTGTCTTTTGCCTCAGATTAAAAGTGAAAGCATTAAATGTTCCTTTTTAATGCTAAGATATGGCAGAAGATTGTAGTTTATGACTACCATTGGCCATGTTGAACATTTACTAGATTTCATGGAGACTGGATTAACCCCATCTAATGCAACTCCTAACTTTAGATTCTATGGATTTTGTGCAAATTCAGGCGATGTAGAATCAGTATGCTGAAACGCAACACCATCATGAGAAATTCTGATTATTCCATCAGTACTTTTATGATCATGTCCCCATGTCAAAAGCTTTGATAATTCGGGGCTTTGAAACATATGTCTAATCCGTGGAGCCAATGGAAAATGTCTCAATACTTTTTTTGGGATTTTACCTTCTTCGCCCTTATATCGAGGAGATTGACATGTGGGACATGTCAAAGAGTCTGCATATTCGCCTCTATATAAAATACAATCGTTAGGACATGCATGTATACATTGATAATCTATACCAAGATTGTTGATTATCTTCTTCATTTCATCATGTGAGGTAGGAAGAATATTCTGACTTGGTAAAAACTTTTCAGATAATAAGCTATAAGTTCATCAAAAAAAGATATATTAAAAAATGTAAATAAATAAATATACATATATATATTCATATAATTTTATATATGTGTATGTGGATGTGTATATGCATGTGCATGCATATACATATGTGTATGTGTATATGTATATATGTATGTATACGTGTTTTATAGGTGTATATGTATTTATATATACATATGCGTATATGTATGCATATATGTATATTTATGTGTGTATATATGTGTATGTATGTATGTATTATGTATGTATGTATGTATGTATGTATGTATGTATGTATGTATGTATGAATGTGTATATATGTATGTATATGTATGTATGCATGTGTAGCTGTGTATATTTGATTTTGTTTTTAATTGTTTTTTGTATATTGTAAGCCGTCGGATTGGCAATTGTAAATTTGTCCCTTTTCATATTCCGCACGAACCGAAAGGTCGTTGCGAAGAACTGTAATCTTTTATAAATCAATGAAAGACGCTTCGGTAACAACTAGAGAATCGCCAGACTGTCTGTCTGGGCGATGCATCTGTGGAGTTCCGATGTGTTGTTTTTTTTTAGAATTCTGAGTAATATTGTGTCTGTCTGTCTTTGTTTGATTATTTGCACCTATACGGTAAAGTCTGTGTTACGGTAGTGTTTACCCTGTGTGCCGATTACTAGTAAATTCTTAATTTGTGTATGAGTCGGAAATCTATGAGAGAACGAATCAGAGTATTGATAGTTATTCGTGTTAACAGAGATTTAACATTACAGTACTGTGGTGTGAGTAGTTAATTGGGAATATCAAGTATAGGGCCTTTGATTATTCAGACCCCTTCCACTCCCAAGAACCTGAAAAGAGCTTAAACGCGTTTCTGACGGCAAAAGCACGTTTAACACTAGCACCGTCTGTGGGAATGTGGCAATAGAGTGTTGCAAATTGATTGTGGGAAGGTAACCATAGATTGTGAATCGACAATAAAGTAGTAGTACGGAAGTGTGTTAAAGGTGATATATGCTGGTTACTCGGTCGGGTGAGTCGTATCCGAAGTATAGGCGAGACCGACAGCCTTGGGTAGTACCGAATTTGTTAAGGACACCCTCAAGAACCAGAAGCACGGATCGGTTAGGCCTGGTCGTCGAAGAAGGGAAGCACGTTAGTAGTGATTCCAGTAGTATTCCAATGGAACATACTGCACTCCCGGTAGATTCCGGTGTGATTTCAGCACAGTCTGCAGAAGATACAGTAATTTTAGAGTCTATCGAAACATAGTGTGTAGTTGATCCGACACTGTCTGATCAAGATTCAAACTTCTCTGAAAATAGAGGTGTGTTATCCAGAGAAACCAGTGCTGGTGAAACAATACTCTGGATTGGGGAAAGTTCCACTAATTCCGGTGGTAGTTCGGTCCCAATTGTAGAAAATTTACAATTTTCTGGTGACAGTATTATACTTCCCGGTGAATCCTCATTCCGGACACCATTGTTCGGGATAAGTGTGCCTACATTTGATACCCAAGAAGAGGATAGGCTATTCGAATTGAAAATCCGTACGAGGTTGAACGAGATTTTCAAGTCGCAAGGTGAGCAAGCTGATCATCCAAAATCTGAAGGACCAGAAACACCACCTCAGAAATCAGGGGCTAGTAACAGTACCACTACTAGCACCATGAGTGGACGACAACAACAACAACAACAACAACAACAACAGCAATAGCAACAGCAACAGCAACCGCCACTTCCACTCTGGCTGGTTCCAACAGGAGTAACTTACACCAAATTCGGTGGATCTCAAGGTGATGATCCTGATGCACATGTACGCACCTTTGAAATAAGTTATGCAGTACTAAACCATCCACCCGATCCGGCATACAAGGCCATTGTATTCCAGTCAACATTAGTTAATGAAGCAGCAAGATGGCTTACAGAGTATGATTTCAATCATTTTGTTATTTATGAAGCAGTAAGGGATGCGTTTTTACAGAGGTTCCGATTGAAGAAGAACCTTGCCGAAATTTTCGATTACCTACAGAACAACAAACAGAAGCTACACCAGACTGTGCAGGAATATGCTACCCTGTTTAGAACTCATTTGAGACAACTACCACCACCCCATGCCAATCTGCCGGATGATGTCATCACTCAGTGGTTTATTAATGGTTTGACTCCGCAGCTCAGATAGATTATGATCATCCGTTGTGTGGGAGCTATGACACTAGATGTGGTTATTGCAATGGCCTTGCAGCTCGAGTGTAAGGTTTGAGGTTTTACCGAAGACCTAGAGTGGTTGAAAGCCAGTAAAAATGTTGCAGAAGATCCGGCTAGAGAGATGTACTGCAGTAAGTGCAAGAATCTAGGGCATAACAGTGCCACCTGTGCTCTTAATCAGATGTATTGCGCTATCTACAATACCACCAGACATTCCACTGAAAATTGTGCCTATAACGCCAAAGTGCAGGGATCAACAACGGTAAATGTCATTATACAAGAGCTAGGGCAGCCTGCCACCCACTATGTACCACCTCAGATGAGAAACAACCAGCAGCAAGGATACAGAAATTATCGGGGACAGAGGAATACTAACTACAATGCAAATCGCTGGCAGACAGGTACATCGCAGGAAGGACCTTCTTTGCCGCCCCCTCGCTGTCATTTTTGCAGTGAGTTGGGACACATTCGAAGATTCTGTAAAGATGCAGCCGAATATGATCAGAGGAAGAAAGAGCGCCAGAACCCAATGACGAATATGGTTTATATCTCACCATTAGAAACACAAGCTGCAGTGGTCCAGACCAGATCCGATAAGCAGTTGCAACCAGCAACTGAGGTGTTTGAACCGGGTATTTGTGAGCAACAACGTATGTATAACAAAGCTAGCCAATGGACCACCAAAGAGCCTACAGTGTTCCCAGATCCAATTCCGGTGACACAAGTTCCGTTGCCAAAAGAAGGATCGCAGGAACAAGATTCTACCCTAGTAACAGACGCATCATCTTCAGAATCGATAAAAAGTGCAATTCAAGCAGATCAAGCATGGGATATTTTATCTAAGGCATCCATTACTCTCCCTCTTGGACAGTTACTTGCATTAGTGCCGGGAGTTTGGCAGCAATTCCAGCAGCAGCTCAGTCCTAGGTCTTCCTGCATTCCAGTGACAGCAACGGTACAACCGGGAACTGACTCTACGGTGGATCATTCGGTCCCCTTAATTACGGTATGGTACAAAAATCACAAGATTACCCAAGTACTGATTGATGGTGGTTCCGATGTAAACATCACCACTGCAGCACTTTGTAAGAAGCTGGGCTGGACCCAAATCGAGCCTGTCCAGTTTTTTGTTAGAATGGACCAATCCTGAGTCCATCCAGTAGGACTTGTACGGAATGTCCCAATCACTTTGCAGGGTACAACGTTTAAGATGACTTTCGTAGTTTTAGAACTACCGGAGTCCAGTCTCGATTATAATCTTCTTTTCGGTCGACCCTGGTTGAAACAAGCTAAGGTTATACAGGATTGGTCAGCGCAGGAACTTACTTTTAAGGACAACCACCGTAAATATGTTGTCAAATTGGATGCTATTCAGCCCTGTGAGCTACATGCTAGACCTTATGTAGTAGAGCCGGTCCACATTTTAGATGGTTTATCCGATGACGAAGAAGAAGAATTTTTAAAGAATAACATAGATTTGATCTCCTTAGGGACTGTAGATTTGCAATCTAATGTAGATAATTGGAGTCCGACAGCTTGTACGGTGGTACTTGTGACCAAAGAAGTGGATACAAAAGATACTGTTGCTATGGATGAAGCTGCTATATAGCAACTTTTACAGTCACTTGATGATTCAGGGAAATCTCGTCAATTCTATGTTCCAGAAGATCAGTTAATCACCTATAATTTAGGAGATGAAGTAAATCTGTGACCTGTCAAGATAAAGGATGGATTGTCTAAAGTGTTTCAAGCAGATTTGATCCAGCTTCTTCGTGAGTTCTCTGATGTTTTTGCATGGGATTACTGTGATATGAAAGGTCTGGACCCTCGCATCTATCAACATCGGGTCAAACTTAAACCAAAAGCAAAACCAATTAAACAACCCAGCTACCGGATGAATCCTAACTATGCAGCATAGGTCAAGGCAGAGCTTGATAGGTTACTAAGGGTAGGATTCATCGTACCAATAGAACATGCTGAATGGATATCACCCATTGTTATTGTTCCTAAGAAAAATAAGCACCTCCGAATATGTGTGGATTACCGAAAACTGAATGCGGCCACAGTGCCTGATCCGTTTCCTCTTCCATTTCTGGACACAATGTTAGACAGAGTGGCCGGACACAAAATGTACTCCTTTTTGGATGGTTACAGTGGGTATAACCAGGTCAGAATGGATGAACAAAACATACCAAAAACAGCTTTCATTACCAACTGGGGTGTTTTTGCTTGTACAGTTATGTGGTTTGGATTAAGAAATGCTCCTAGGTTTTTTCAGCGTTGTATGCAAGAAATTTTCTCACCCTATCTCACTTCTTTTATGCAAGTATATCTAGATGACTTCTCTTTATTCGGTAAGATGGTAGCACACCTGTATCATTTACGGTGTTGTTTTGAGAAATGTCGTGAATATCGACTCTGCCTGAACCCCACCAAATCTATCTTTGCAGTTTCTTGTGGTAAGCTTCTTGGCCATATTGTATCTGCACAGGGCATACAAGTTGACCCAGACAAAGTTGCAGCCATGTTAGAAGCACCTGTGCCTACTACGCCGAAAGAAGTGATGCGATTCATGGGTCAACTCAGGTGGCATGGTAGACATTTACGGTGGCTTGCTCATTTGGCAATACTCCTAAATTGGCTAATAACTAGTACTCCTTGACAGTTTGATTGGACTCAAGAATGTCAAACAGCATTTGATCATCTCAAAGGATTATTAACGCAGGTTCCAATTCTACAACCTCCTCATTGGGAATGCCCATTTCATGTTTTTGTAGACGCATCAGATATAGCCATTGGAAGTGTCTTAATGCAACAAACTGATAAGTGCTTTCGGCCTATCTATTATGCAAGTCGACGGCTTGCTCTGACTGAAAAGAATTATTCAGTAACTGAAAGAGAATGACTTGGTTTGGTGTATTTTGTAAAGAATTCCAGCATTATTTGCTAGGCCAAAAATTCATCTTTCATGTAGACCATGCTGCGCTGGTGTATCTGGTTAGGCAGCAACATTTAGGTGGTCGTTTGGCACGTTGGGTTTTATTGTTACAAGAGTTTGATTACAAAGTGATTCATCGACCCGACACTGCACATGCATTAGCAGATTTCCTCTCTCGGTTGGATTCCGGTGAAGCTCCGGTCGGTGTTGATGACACCACACCAGCAATTTATGTTACTGAACCAACTAATGATGAATCTTCAGAACCTCCTGTGACACCTACTTACTATGATCAGTTATTAACCTTTCTTACTGATGGATGTCTTCCCTCTCAAACTTCTCCTGCTATGCTTCGGAAAATTGCAGTTTACATTCGTAGATTCCGGTTGCTTACCGAACAGTTGTATTATATGGATCACACTGAGATCTTGCTTCGTTGTATTCCTCCACATGAAGTACACTCGGTTATTGCTCTAACACATTCAATACCTTCCGGTGGACATTTTGCGGCAGATTTAACGCACCAAAAAATTCTGCAAAGTGGGCTTTGGTGGCCTACTATGTACAAAGATGTATCTCAGTTTGTGCAGCAATGTGACACTTGTCAGCGATCTGGACAGCCTTTACAACACCACTTTTTCCCTCTCCAACCTGTGTTACCTTTAGAACCTTTTCAGAAATGGGGTCTTGATTTTATTGGACCAATTACACCTCCAGCAATTCTTAGCAATAATCATTACATTCTGACTTGTACAGATTATGCTACCAGATGGGTAGAAGCTTGGGCTTTACGGTCTGCTACAGCTATTTCGATAGCAAAATGTCTGATGAAAGATGTATTCCCACGATATGGATTACCTCTGGAACTTGTGACACATCAAGGCACACATTTTGTTAACACTTTAATGCAAGTACTCACACACTCTTTTCAGATTCTACATAAATTCAGTTCTCCTTATTATCCTCGTGCTAATGGCTTAGCTGAAAGTACCAACAAGACCTTGCTGAGTATGCTTCATAAACTGATTTTGGAATCACCAGAAAGATGGGATCAGTTACTACCTGCAGTATTAGGCATACCGGACTACTTACAAAGTTGCCACTGGACTGACTCCTTTCAAGCTTGCTTACGGCTTGGAAGCAATCGCTCCAATGGAAGTCGTAGTGCCTAGTTTACGCGTGGCCATAACTCAGAAGTTGATACCCGAAGATTCTTTGCCATTTCGGTTGGACACACTCAGAGAATTAGATGAGCATCGTTGGGAAAGTTTTCTGACTCTTCAAGAAGTACAATTGCGGCAAGCTCGTACTCATGATCGGTATCTCAAAACTCTAGTTTTTACGGTAGGGCAACTTGTGTTGTTTTATAATGCAAAATCAAATCGTTCTGCAAGAAAATTCAAGTTACGATGGTTTGGTCCTTACCGGATTACTGAACAAGTAGGCCCAGCTACTTTTCGGTTGACTACTTTGACCAGAGTTCCTCTTCCTAAAGTAATCAATGGTTCAAAGTTGCGGCCGTATCATCAACCACCTGATCCTCAATAATGTGTTCTTCATTTTTCCGCATGTTATTTACTTTCTTTTTGCGTGTTAGTTAAATAATAAAACCATTAACTCCTCGTTTTGCTACATAATCATAAACTCCTTGTTTGGATACATAACCATGAGTAATCACTGCCTTTTGTTACTGATTCCGCTCATGCATGCACACCGTAGTTATGAAGGTTATCATCTCAACATCGCGTGATGATTAGCAATTTCGATCGCTTCCCGCTGCCAAGTATCTACTTAATCTTCTTCTTTTCGATGTTAATCGCTATTGTGTCTGCGTGTCTTATGTGCTTTGTGCTTTCTGTAGTCACTGTGCTTTCATCGTCTTGTGCTTGCCAAACTCATCATGGAAGCCTTGGCAAACTTTGCTACCTTCTGTGACAGACTTCCTCAGGACGTAAGTGAATTCTTGCGTGTCCAAGGTTTGTCCAACTTCACTGAATTGCCCTGGCATTCAGTGGAGTGCCATCCCTACTATGCGCAAATTATCGCTACTATTGCCGCCACACCTGCTTCAGAGCAGAGTTGGCCAATTATATCTTTGCCATCTCGTGTAGAGTCATCACCTTAGAATCATTTGCTGCAGCATTTTGACTTTCTCTAGAAGGAAGAGAGAATGGCCCCAATCTTCCGATTGAAACCATGATTGAATTATTCCCTAGGCACTCTTCGAATGAGTATGCCATACTCTGTTGCCCTGATCCTAAATGAACCGCCCTTCAATTTTTAGTAGCCATACTAAACCTGCAGAAACGAACCTATGGAATTTCATGCCCATTCTACTCTATGCTTCATATGGCTTCTCAGGAGCCTATAAATTTTGCTTCCTTTTATTTCCGATTCATTCACTGTGAATGCATTACGGTAATTAAGCATGAAAATAAAGGTGATCTCCCACGTTCACGATTACCGCACATCCTTTCTTTTTTGTTTCCGGCCCTCCAAGCAGCGCAACCACCACCTAGAGGTCCAATTTTATATCATGAAGAATCTGCCCAAGTGCTTGAAGACGACGAAGAAGATGATGAAGAAATCTTCCAGCTCCTCCGCGGAAAATGAATCCGAATAAGCTCTTCTGATAGTCAAGTACAGGGTTCCGCCGCTGGAAATGAAGAAGAGGAACATGAGGAAGAGACATTCCACGACACGGCCACTTCTATATATGTGGAATCTTTTGGTCAATTCACTACGGATAAGCAGCAACAAAGTGTTTCCAACATCAACTCTGATGCAGTTTCTTCTCGAGAAGAGTCTCAGCAACAGTCTAACGAAGACATGCAAGTCCTTGTTGTAGAAATCTTCGAGGAAGTGATTACGGCCGTGGATATTCTAATTGCCAGTACTGAAGCGAATAAGAAGCAATCCACCAAAACTGTGTTAGTATCCAACACTATTCTTCCTATCCCTCCATCCTTGCCTCCAATTGAACCCATTGTCCCTGTTCCACCCTTTGTTCCTGAAGAACCTGCAGCTTCATCCTCCTCACCCAATTACTCTCCACCGGATTCCACTCATCTCTTGACAACGTCTTCATCACAGCCACTTCCTCCTTTACTTCCTCCAATTCCCATGTTCACCGAATTAGAATCCATGGGACGCATGCTTATCCAGTTTTCCCAGCAGCTTCCGCTACAACTAAGAATGGTGACAGAGAATATTCGTCAAGAATTGCAGCATAAGGTGGATACCCTTGAAGCAGATATCATTCTGTTGCAGGAAGAGGTAGATGCAGTAAAGGTAGAAGATCATAATCTGCACTTCCAGATTGGCCAGCTTCAAGCACAACTTGCTCAACAGGAAACAATAATCAGTCAACGAGATGCTGCATTGGCTGAAGTAAGAGCAAAAGATTATCTATTATGTGCTACTGATGCAGAGATTCTTCAATTACAGCAGTTAGTTAAAGATAAAGAGGATGCCCGTATAGCAATGGGGAACTTGTTAGAAGAAACTGGACAACAATTGAATGAAGTCGTGCAGCGAGGACAAGAGATGGCTGATTTGGCTAAGAAGACTAATGAAGAACTCCAGCGAGCAGAAGCAAATTTATTTGAATCCAATTCTGCTCTTAAAACGCAGATGATTGATGAGAATAACTCTTGGTTTGAAGATGATTGCAGGAACATTAAACTACCATATGACTTGGAAAATTATTTTCCAACACTAACTCAAGAAGACCAACACCAAGCAGAGGATATCAACTCAGAAGATGAGGAGCATGTTGATTTCAAAGCATGGAAGTCAAGAGGCAAGTGCAAACACAAGCAATTAGAGGATCTATTGAGTCTTCCAATCAAGCTTTAAGAAGTTCACAAAGAGAAAGTAAGAAGCCCATAAGGTATAAATATGATACATCCTTATTCAAAAAGCACTTTTGTACTCACTAAAGATTCAATGGTAGAGGAGCCTTCTTCATTTGAAGAGGCTAAGAAGAAGAAAGACTGGATAGATGCTATGCAGGAAGAAGTGGCAGCATTGCAGGAGAATCACACTTGGGAACTAGTTCCCAAGAAATGAGATATGAAGGTAATTGGTTCAAGGTGGATATATAAAGTTAAAAAGAACTCTGATGGTTCTATAAATAGGTACAAGGCAAGACTAGTGGCAAAAGGATGTGCCCAAACACATGGAGTATATTATGATAAAACATTTTCTTGTGTGGCAAAGATGCCAACAATCAGAGTATTGGTAAGTCTTGCTGCATCTAGAAATTGGAACTTATATCAGTTAGATGTCAAGAATGCTTTTTTGAATGGTTGGATATCAAAAGAGGTGTATATGGCACAACCACAAGGTTTTGATGATGAAGAAAAAGCAGGTTATGTATGGAAGCTTAGAAAAGCACTCTATGGTCTCAAGCAAGCTCCTAGAGCTTGGAACATAGACTTTTTACCTATTTGCATGATCAAGTCTTTGTAACAAGCAAGGCAGATTCTTCTTTGTTTGTGAAGAAGAAAAAATCAAAGATCATCTACTTGTGTGTCTATGTAGATGATATCATTATTATAGGTAATGATTCTAGAGGTATCAAGCAAGTCAAGGCTCAGTTGATGAAGGAATTCAAAATCAATGATCTAGGGTTGTTGACTTATTTCCTTGGTTTAGAACTTGTGTATACATAGGTATATTCATCACACAAAGGAAGTACATAAATGATATGTTGATCAAATTTAAGATGGAGAACACTAAAGATGCAAGTATTCCTATGGAAATCAATCACTAGCTAAGTTCACATAAAGGTGAACCACTTGATGATATTACAAGGTATCAACAACTTGTAGGTACTCTTAATTATGACACCTTGCTAAGAGTAGATATTGCATATGATGTTCTCGTAAGTCAATTCATGCATGTACCAAGGAAGCCACACATGGAAGCTACACAGTGGATGGTTAAGTATCTAAAGGGTACAATGAATGAGGGGTTATTCTATCGCTTCACTTTTGACATAGATATATATTTATATTCTGATGCAGATTGGGATGGCTTCAAGGATGACAGGAGGAGCACCTTAGGGTATCTATCCTTTGCAGGTTCAAAGCTTATATCATGTTCATCCAAGAAGCAACCAACTCAGGTCTTATCTTCTAGAGAAGAAGAATATAGAGGCTTGGCTTATGCAACTCAAGAAGCTATCTGGCTTAAGCAATTGTATGCAAATTTGGGGATGCACTCTTACACTCCACCTATATTTGGAGATAATACCCGCTCACTTCATTTGGCTGCTAATCTTGTGTAGCATGCAAGGACTAAGCATATTGAAGTGCATTATCATTATGTTAGAGCTAAATTTCTAAGTAAAGACATTCCGTTAGCATATGTGTCAACTTATTTGCAATCTGCAGATTTACTTACTAAAGCTTTGGATGGAACAAAGTTGAATAGGTTGGAACAAAGTTGAATAGGTTCGAATTGTTGATTGGACTGGAAGAGATCAAGGAACAATGAAGATCAAGCATGTTAGGCTTGAGGTGGAGCTGTTGGTGCAATTAAACAAAAGCCTACATACTTGATGTACACACATTACCTTGATGTATTAGCATATCAATGAGAAAGCTTCATATGTACTACCTCTTGTAACTTTGAGTATAATTACTCTAAGTAAAATGAAGCAAACTCATGAGGAGTTAGGAGGCACCAAAATCGTATCATTTGGTAGCTAAAATCAAGAGAGAATCAATCCTATATTTTAGAATCACTTTTAGGTGAGCATTTGAATTTGAATTCAAATGCTTGCTTCCAATAAATGCTATAAAAGAGGAACTCAAAATCCCGCATGGTTTCTCAAGGTTTAGAGATCATTCCTGTGTACTTTTCATTGTGAAGAGGAGCTCATACTATAGCTCTCTCATCCTACACTCATTGAGCAAAGCCTTATTGCCAATAATCTTGTAATTGTACATGATTTAATCTATACATGGTCATTACTTCCTAATCTCACATCTCTGTGACACTCTATCAAAACAATAATCTTGTATGAATTGTTCTTCTCACTGTGTAGTGCATCATTTTGCATGATTCAAATCATGAAATTATCAGCATATTATCTATTTTACTCCTACAAATATTCATGTACATTGGTTCACTCAATTGTCAAATATTAATCAAAGACTACTCACAGGTCTATGACTGTGTATGCCCATAAATGTCAGGAGTGTTCTCTACTTGCTAAACATAATTCTTTGTGCATGGTTCATCATTTTTTATTATTCAACTGATGAATGGTAGCTCATTAAGCTAATTAAAGCTCCCCAGAATTTTTCTAATTGCTACTATACATAGAGAATTAAGTGAAACACTGAGCGGGTGTCTCAACCAAAATAGTAAATTTTGTGCATTGGATCATATGAATACCTATCTGTTTTGATCCTATCATTTGTGCATAATCTTCCAAGCAACATATATAATCATTTATGATTATTAGCTAGCTAAGGAGGCCCATAACACTCTCCAAAGATCAATTATAGCAGGTGTGAAGCAGGATTTATCTACACCATCTCATCTCTTGTGATTATCCACCATCTCTCTCAATAGAAAGGTTGGTCGATATTAATCTCTTGGAGTTGTACTCCCATCACGATGATTGACCATTGTCTTGTGTTTTGTTGTTGATGGTTGTCCTTGTTGATAGTTCACTGATGAGATTCTTTGAGTGCATGTTTGTGTCCCTTCTCTTCTTTTTGTTTATTCCTCTTTTTTTTTTGGAACAATGTCACAAAACAAGAAGAAAGAGGTTAGTATCAATAAAATAATTTACATATGTCAATTGTGTCTCATGTGCCTGGGGTTCTCAATTGTGTCTATGCATGGCCTTGTAATGTGGTCCTATATAATGCATACTGTGGAAATGCATGACTTGAATGGTGCAAAAAAGGTGGTTATGCCAAGGGCACATGGTTTTTGCATGTTGAGGCTTCTGATGTTACCTGTAGATGTTGATGTAATATTTTTTTGAGGTATCCGTTAGATCTTGAAATGATGTAATCAATCCATGGTTGAATGACAACTAATCATTTCTCCTTATAGGGATCCATTTTAGAACAGTGTTCAGTGGCGTATAGATCACTTTTGGCATCTTCATCTTTGAATGGTTTCTTAAATTTTGTATCTCGCGTGGTTGGCTCTTTGGTTCTATGGGGGCTACTAGTACTTTTGGCTTCTGAATTGAAACCATTGTTGATTGTATTCTTATTATTACTGAAGATGTGAGTTTATTTTGATCTCTATCATTAGTTTTGATTCTTGCTTCTCCTTGGCTTCTTTGTTGAGACTTTTCTCATGAGGGAAAGCATATGGTTTTGTGTATGTAAGAGTTCCTTGGGTATGCACATGTGTAATCAGCCTTGTTGAGCTGTAACTAATTCTTAGGCACCCAAAGTTATCGGATACCTTGTGGTTGAGCTTGTCGTAGTTGCTTGGTTCTTCTTTTCACATGGTTGGCTTGCCTAGATGAGAATTGTTGCTGAAAAGCTGGTGGTTGCTTGCCCTTTCATCACCCATATTTGTTTAGTCTTGACATTTGGTTCATGTTTTTTCCTTGTGCATGAGGAATGAGGTTGTGTAGTAGCTTTTGTGAGGTGGCCTCCTTCTTGTCATCTATATGAGGAGAGATGGTTGTTACACTCCAAAGATGTGCCTAGTCTTGCACAAACTTGCTCTATACCTTCCAAGATAGCTTCAGGGATGATAAGTAGACAACTTATGCTTGTTAGGGATGCATATAAACCATCCGAGTGCTTTGGAGCATCAATCTCAGATTAATTCATCAAGACAGACTTCTTGACACAACACAAATAAAGCAAAACTTGCTATTTTTGGATGAGTTGCACTCTTGAAATTAACTCAGAGCTCACAACCTTTTGAAAATTGAACATAGATCTTTTGCACACTTCTATCTAGATAAATAATGAATCTAAATCAATAAATTATATGAATTTTGATGAGCCATACTAAGAGAAATTGATTTAGCAATAGAGGGGTGTCATCCTAACATTTCAAGAATTATCTTCTAGAATACCTAGCTGACTTCAATTGAATGTAGCTCACCAAATAATGAACCAATGATGATGAAAATTGATACGATGCAAATATAATTATCAAGACACCTATAACAGTTAAATATCACTAAAAAATTAAGTATACATAGAGAAATCAATCACTAAAGTTGATTGAAGAACATGAATATAAACCTATAGCAGTAGATGAGAAGAACTCCAAGATCTAGTTTTAAAATCAATCTGTATTGCACATATAGTACATGATATGAATGGAAATGAAGCTTGGGAAGGAGGAGCACAATGTGTGCCTCATTTATGGATTGATACTTCATCAAAAACTCGTAAGCATGTAGGTATCTCCTCTTCTCTAATTTGGACTTTACATATGTGTATATATAGAGATTCTTGAGTTCAAATCTGTTTGCTAGGACCCCACACATCAGTGTGTACAAGCTCCAAATAATCTTCATGGATGTATCCTTTCCTGTTAAATGGTTGCCTATGAGCTTTGCCAAATTGGTAAGCTCCGCATTTGTAGATCATATGTTGGTTGGTCACATTAGGAATCCCAAGCACACTTTGATCCCTACAAATTTGCTTTAGAGTTCTCTCTCCAATGTGTCCTAGTCTCTTGTTCCATATTTCCAACTTAGTTATGGTTTGATTTCTATAACTAAATAGTGCTATGTTCCTTGTGTCTTCAATTTCAAAAGTAAACAATCTACCTGAATTCTCACCTTTAGCTATTCTTTTCAATTCCCATTGAGGGTCTTCCACATATGCTCCATGCTTTGTGAGCATGACTTGTAGACCTTTCTCTACTATCTTCCCAACAATAATTCAATTTTTGGTTATGGTAGGCACATATAAAACTTTGCTCAAAAGGTTCATACTACCATCTGATGTCTTAACATTTCCAATTTGCTTAACTGAATGCTTGGTGTCATCACCTATTTGTACCTCATGCTTTCCCATTGGTTCTTCTAGGTTAGATAAGAGTGCCACATTCCCTGCCACATGATTTGAACAACCCGATTCAATGTAAAAGAGATGCTCATCGTCTTTACATTGCTTGGATGTCATGTCCATAATGAGTAGAGAATCCTCTTGATCTTCAGTGTAGTTATTGAAGTCCCTTCTTCCTCTAAAGCCTGCTTTATAGTTTTTGTTGTTGTAGCTTTTATTGTAGTTGTGGTTGTAGTTACCTCCACCATTGTTGTACCTGCCTCTTGTTTGACCATACCCTCCTCTATGTAAGCATCTTCCACTTTGGTTCCTTGTATTTTTGTAACATTCTTTAGTAGTGTGGTTGTTGAGACCACATATGTTGCATGGTGAGTTGTTGTAGAGTCTCCCCCTACCTTGGTTACCTCCTCTACCCCTACATCTAGTACCTCTTCCTCTACTTGCATAATTGTCTTGAGAGGTACTAGCCTCTTCATCTTGTTTCTTACTTTTATCTTTATCCTTAGCTTTATTCTTATCCGTATAGAGGGTAGAAGATTGGTTACCTCTTGCATTGTCACCATTTTTGTTGAGCTCAGGGAGTTGAGTTCAGGTATATGCATATCCATGTAGAGATCCATTGCAATGGTGAAGGATTCCCACTTATCATCAGATTTAATCCCATTGATGATCTACCTCACTATGTGCTCTTCCTATATCTCCTCTCCAATGCTTGCACATTGCTCTTTAACATCCTTCATTTTGGTTACATAGTCGGCTACTCCTTGCTTTGATTGCTTCTTGAGAGTTGTGAATTCCATCCACAAGTGATTCTTCCTAGCTCTTGTGTTGGAGGAGAAGTATGATGAAAGCACTTCCCAAGTCTCCTGGGAGGTTTACAGTTTTTAACATGACGTAACAAGAAATTAGAGATGGAGTTTAGTAAGTATGACCTTGCAAGAGCATCCTTTGCACACCATGTGGTTAGCTTCTCTTGCTCTTCCCTTGTTGGTTGATTCTTGGTCCTGAGAATTGGTATGCCTTCATCTCCTGAGATGTATCCATACAAACTTCTTACTTGGAGGTATGCTTGCATCCTTAGAGACCATACTGAATAGTTTTTCCTATCCAATTTGTCAATGAAGGATGGAAAACCATCTCCCATCTTGATTGTACTTGCTTTGATACCACTATTGAGAGAGATGGTGGATAATCACAAGAGATGAGATGGTGTGGCTAAATCCTGCTTCACACTTGCTACAATTGATGGCTAGAGAGTGTTGTGGGCCTCCCTAGCTAGCTAATAAGCTATATGATCATATATGTTCCCTGGAAGATGATGCAACTTAATGAGCTACCATTCATGAGTGGAATTATCAAAATTGATGAGCCTTGCACATAGAATTATGTTTAGCAAGTAGAGAAACACTCCCGACTTTTAGGGGCATACAGAGTCACAGACCCATGAGTAGTATTTGATTAATATATGATGATTGAGTGAACCAATGTAGATGAAACTTTGTAGCAATAAAGTAGAAAGTATGCTAAAGATTTCATGCTTTGAATCATGCAAAATGATGCACTACACAGTGAGAATCAGTTCATACAAGATTACGATTCTCATACAGTGTGAAAAAGTTGTAAGATTAGGAAGTAATGAACATGTATATATTAAATCATGTACAATTACAAGATCATTGGCAATAAGGAGTTTCTTAATGAGTGTAGGATGAGAGAGCTATAGTATGAGCTCCTCTTCAGAATGAAAAGCACACAGAAATGATCTATAAACCTCGAGATATCATGCGGGATTTTTAGTTCCTCTTTTATAGCGTTTGTTGAAGCAAACATTTGAATTCAAATTCAAATGTTCACCTAAAAGTAATCCTAAAATATTGAATTGATTCTCTCTTGATTTTAGCTACCAAATGATACAAGTTTGATGCCTCCTGACTCCTCGTGAGTTTGCTTCACTTTTACTAAGAGTAATTATACTCAAAGTTACCAGAGTTAGTGCATATGAAGCTTTCTCATTGATATGCTATTACATCAAGGTAATGTGTATACATCAAGTATGTAGGCTTGTGCTTAATTGCACCAACATTTTCACCTGGTTGCTTATATATTTTAAAGGAATCCAAGTTAGTATGTTTGTGCATGGATGCATGCATTGCAAGCTCAAGAATCTTGATTTATTTTAGGGCATGAAAAGAAAACATGCCAACACATGCATGCACATACATGCATTTGCATATGACGGTGCATGATTGTTTGGTAAGTAGATGAATGAATGTACTTTGCTAGTAGTTAAATTTATTTTAAATGCTCAAATTAAACATTAGGAAAGAAGGAGAACTTGTTAGTTGCAATGTTATACTAGTTACCTTGCAACTCAAGTAACTAGTCCATTCTTTTCCTAGGCAATACTTAGGTATCCAATACTTAATGAAGAGTTACATTAAGTATGCTCGATGATTTGCTTAATAAAAGTAGGCATAAGAAATTCAAGCACTCATTTTTCTTGCCATCTTGATGAGGAAGAAAACATGAATACTTGGAAACTTCTAAACTTTATGATGACTGAAAGTCCAATAGATACTTAGAGAGTCATAAATTCAAGTCTAGAAAGAGATTTTACACTTTTTGTGTGTAATTTCTCATGCATCCAAGTAAGATGATAACTTGAAATTTTTTTTCCTAATTCCGTGAGAACTTTGAAGTGAATTATCTTAATTGTATCCCAAGACATGATGGAAATTAAAGAAAAGTGATTGAACCTTATCATCAATTGAACTTTGATGTTCAATAGATGGATGTTAGGTTCCATGATTGCATCTCTCATAATTATGCAATTTGCTAAGAAAACATGGAAACTTCGAAAGAAGTCTTCCTTTTATAAGGATTCAAAGGTTAATTTTTGGTTTCATTTAAGATATTTTTGGCTTAAGAGGAAACCATAGACATGTGATCTTTATGAATTTGGATAGTTCCTAAAGATAAACCATTAAATGGAATAGTCTACTCTTCAATTTCATGAATTGTGCATTGTTCCTATCACACTCAAGGTGAACTTTTTGTATGGAAATAAAAGAACTTCAAAGAAAGGACCTTCATTGATCCATGAAATTTTTCCCAAAACAAGCCATAAAGTTGATAAATATGCTAAGACAAGTACATGAAGATGTCCTTTTGAAATATATTCTAAAGATATAAGCTATCACATGCTACAAGATTTGATTTCGTTTCAAGTAGTGAGATCATTTTTGGTTGGGTAGGCCTTTCTATCATTGGATAGTGGTCAACATATTGTTTGAATCTTCTATTTTCTAACCTCAGAGACTCATTATTAGCTTGTTTGAAGCTATGAATGAAAGAAGAGGTATTATGCTTAATTCCTTGTAAGTGTGGAAGGATGGGCACTACATGGTGTTATGCCCATTTGTCCGCTGATGCAGTCCACTTGACCGCTGATGGTCCCCATTTGTCTCATTGGTTGGGTGGTGACCCCTTCTAGTTTGCTGGAAGACCATGGGAAAATCTATTGACGTTCTTCTGAATGGAAATTATCTGTCTCTAGGCCCTCATGGGTTGGTGTAGACGTAACGTGACTTATCTGGCCAAAGATCTTCCGGTCCTCGTTTGCATGCAGTTCATATGGTCTAGGGTTACATACCTCAGGCGGAGTTTTGTTAGGGAAGTCAAGCGGTATCACTCGCTATTGGTCTAAGGTTCCAATCTACAAAGAGCCTTGTCTAAGATTTAGGTCCATTGAGTGATCGTATAGCCAATCTTGACCAAGGATTAGGGGTTCTATCAGGTCATCGTCATGGCACACTAGGAGCTTCATTGTCATGGTCACTTCGTGTATGAGGACAAGGGATCCACCTCTCCCATGCAAGGGGTTTCCATGCCTCCTAGCCCTATGAGGTATGCCTCAATTGGCTACATTTCTCTTCTTGAGTCCTTATAGTGGGACGATCTAATCGCACTAGTCGCAACACCTGAATCAATTAAAGCCTCAGCTCCTAGCAAGGGTTGCCGTGCTCTAGCCTGACTGTATCAAATGGTCTCCTATCCACTATGCTAAGATGAGTAATTGACTTTGCTTGACACATGGCCATGGGGTATCTGGGTGTTGTTTCTAGATTGTTATAATGTTCTCTCCCTAGTCCTTGTCTTCTTAGCTTCATGTGCTTAATGCATTCTATAGTTTCTGCCTGAGCTTCTGTGCGTATTCTCTTTTCTTCCTCCTTACACTTCTTTGCCAATGTGAGTCTTCTAAGCATATCCTCAGTAAGGGGTTCCTGATAAAGATTACCTCTACAACCAGTAACGTAATTAGGCATTATCTCTCCTTCTAAGGTGGCTAATTTTACTGCTCCACTTGTCGAAAGTCTGCTAATGATCATAGGTCCATAACCTTGCTTTTCTAATTTTTGTGCATGTCGTTTCAGCATATATATATATATGCTAGGACTAAATCTCCTTCTTTCAAGCCTTTGTCTTTCACATGTGCATCAAAATAGGCTTTCTGTCATTTCTTTGCTGCATGTATACTTGCTACTACTTTCAGCCTAGTTTCTCCTAATCGTTCCAACTCCATTATTGTTCACGATAATTCATGGCCGGTCCACTGATATTCTTGTGCAACCTTAAGGGTGGGTATCAAGAAGTCCAAAGGAAGCACAACATTCTGACCAAAAACCATCTGAAAGGGAGTTGCATTGAGTATGGTCTTGTAGGCCACTCGATATGCCCAAACAACGTGATGTAACTGTTTGTCTCAATCTCAACGTTTGTTGTTCACGAGTTTCGTCAATACGTTACAAAGGATCTTGTTAGTGCTTTCTGCTTGACCATTGGCCTGAGGATGATATGGTGTGGACTTCTTGTGAATCACCATAAAATCCTATAAGAAATATTCAATGACTTGGTTTAGAAAGTGAGTTCCTCGATCGTTAACTAACTCTATAGGCAGTCATATCTTGTGAAGACATTTTCAAATAAGAATTTTGCAGTCGTGTGTGCATCATTCTTTTTTGTGGCCTTAGCCTCTACCCATTTGGTAAGATAATCTGTCGCAACTATGATGTATTCAACATGAGTGCCTTTTGTAGGGGGGTTAATGGGTCCTACAAAATCTATACCCCACTTGGAGAATGCACATCCTCCCATCATGGGTTTCAATGGCATTTCATCTCTGTGAGTAGGAAACTGAGTTCTTTGGCACACACCACATCTCTTAACATAGGTATATGCATCCATGTGAAGAGTGGGCCACCATAATCCTACAAAGAGTATGGATTTGATTATCCTATTGGGGCCAAAATGACCTCCTGCAACACCTTGGTATGCGGTCTCTAGTACACTCAAATAATCGCTCTCATGAACACACTATCTTAGGTATCTGTCTCGTACGCATTTGTATAGATTGTCCCCAATAAGTGAATAGTCTTTAGCTTCCTACTCTAGACTGCGTTGTCCTGCTAAAGTCATTCCTTGAGGGAATGTTTTCGTCCCCTCAAGTATGTCACTAAAGGTTCACTCCATTCTGATGTGAGAGACATGTGATATAACGTGGCATGTTCTAGCGGTGGTCTTTCACAATAGATAGGACATTCTTTACACAACTTGTAGACATTTGCTTCCATGGAAGGCCAATATACTTCTAGTCTATGCAGAGTCTGCAATGTACGATGTTTTGAATGATGTTTCTTTAATACACCTACGTGTGCTAATTGCAACCAATTTGCATGTTCGGATTCATCTACACAACAAGCAAGAATCATCTGATTATCCTGTTTATATATACTTCCTGGTTATTTGATATCTTTGTGACTTGGTAATCTCTCCTTCTTTGATCCTTATCCTAAGATTCTTGGGCCCAAACGTGAGAATAGGGACAATAGGCTTAGCCCATTGCAGTACTATCTCAAGTTAAACAGGTATGCGTTAGGTAATTCATCCGCTATTCCTTGAAGAGCTTCTCCTGTGGTTAATCTTGAGAGGTGGTCAACTCAAAGATGGGTTTTTCCTTTCTTGACTACTACTTCAAAGTCGTATTCCATGATTAATAGAAACCATCGTATCAATCGTCCAGTATTACAGGGCTTATTGACTAAGTACAATAATGCTTGATGATCCGTGAAGAACTTGAAATTATTTGCCAACAAATAATGCCTGAATTTCTTTACTGCATAGATCATTCCTAATCCTTCTCGTTCTGTAGTGGTGTAATTTCTTTCTACTGCATTCAACTGTCTGCTCGCATAAGCTATGGGGAGATTTACATTACCTTCATTTGTGGGTTGTGCCAACACATATCCTATGGCATAGTTGGATGCATCCACATGTACATGGAATGGCTTGCTCCAATCTCGGGTTGTTAATATAGGTGCCGAGCACAAACGTCGGTTAAGTTCATTGAATGAATTCTCACATTCATTTGTCCATTCAAACATGGTCAAAAGAGAGTACAAAGACTTGGATGTGATAGCATACATGTGTATGAATCATCTGTAATAACCACAATGACCCATGAAGGCTTGTATCTCCTTTATGTTATTTGGTCTAGGTAGGTCTGTAATTACTTTTACCTTTTCTTCATGCGTTGAAATTCTGTTCTTTGATACAATGTGTCCTATAATTTTTCCTTGTCTGACCATGAAAACGCACTTTTCTGGGTTCAGACAAACTTGATATTCTCGACATTTGTCAAACACTTGCCTTAGTTCTAGGATATGCATCTTTCTAATATTCGAATGAGTACATATATCATCAACATAAACTTCCAAATTCTTGCGTAAGAAGTTCCTTAAAAACATGACACATAAGTTGTTGGAAAGTGGCGGGTGCATTTGTCAGCCCAAATGGCATCACACGAAATGCAAATATGCCCCATTCTGTGGCAAAAGCTGTCTTGTGTTGATCTTCACGAGCAATGGCTACTTGATTATAGTCTGAGAAACGATCAAGAAAGCTATAAATTTCCTTGCCTGCAACTCTTTCCAATAAATGTTCCGTGATAGGAAGAGGATAATTGTCTCTAATCATGGCAACATTAACTTTTTTAAGGTTAGTACACAAGTGAAACTTACCTTTGGTCTCTCTTTGTTCTTCTCTCTTTGAGTGCCATGGGTTGAGGATGTCCCAGCACCCTGATGGCTCATGTTTACATTTGCTCGAAATGGAGGGAATACTAACTCACCTCTCCATGTGTAGGTATTTCTTGCATGGTCTGTTACTACAAATACTTGTTCTGAAGTATCACCCAGGTATGGAAGCTTTCTCAGTGTATCTCGGTCCTTGAATTTGTAAATCATGATGGAGCCTACCTCACTAGGTTGTTTCATTTTGTACCTCTAAAATGCTTCATCTATTTCCTTATTCAAAAACAATTATATGCTTCTATTGTCTTGAGGGATCCAATTTGGGATTAGTACTCTTGTCAGTATAGATTTCCCTCTAGGTGTCCTGGGTTCTTCTCCTAGTGGTTCTTTTCCTTGGGTTCTAACTTCCGTATCTAGCTGAACTACACCAAACTCATTGGTATGATTAGGTTGAGTACTTATGATGTACATTGTTCCTTCTTTGCCTATGTATGCGTCTCTCTTAAATTTCACTACTGGGTGATCCAATCTAATGGATTGGTCAGTGTTGTGCAATTGCACCATTGATCTTTGCAAACCATCCTCGTAGATGCGAGCAACTAAGTGGTTGGTTTGAACATATTCTAATTGGGTTTTGTAGGGTCCTTTGAGTCTTTCTAAGTATGCTACGTTTAACCCTCCTTCTGATCTTTCTATGCTAAAAGCCATTTCTGATTCACTGATGTCTGAGCCCAACTCATAAGGGTAGCTGTTCAATTGTTGTGCCCACAAACGTGTAGTAGTTCCTACACTAGCTTCTGATGATCTAAGGCTTCGTCAGTCTGACTTATCTATGTGCTTGCCCGATCTAAGGTTCATGAATTTACTTCCTGAATCACTCAGTACACACTCTGATTGTCAATGTTTCTTTGTTCTTAATTTCTTTGTTAAATGTTACAGTCATGTGTATTCGGAAAAAAGGGTTTTGAGGTAATTCGGTATTACGATACTGATAGTCTCATACAATGTGTTCGGTAGACTCTGATAGAGTTAAAATGACGAACCGTAAAGAATGAGAATGAGATACCAATTCTTGATAACATTCTTGAATGTTATCAAGAATTGGTATCTCATTCTCATTCTTTACGGTTCGTCATTTTAACTCTATCAGAGTCTACCGAACACATTGTACCAGACTATTACAGACCCCTTCCACTCCCAAGAACCCAATTCTCGTTTAAACGCGCTTTTGACAGTTAGAACACAGCGTTTAACAGCTTGTTTTGTTTTTTATTCCTTTAAATTCTTATCTTGTCCCAATGTATACGTCAAGAATCGACTTTCCGTATACGTTCATAACTTGTTGCGAGGTAATATGTTTGGTCGCCCCACTGTCAAAGTACCAAACATCTGAGTCTACTACAGACATGCAGTGCTCATGAGAAGATAGTTCAAACATCTGAGTCTACTACAGACATGCAGTGCTCATGAGTGCTCATGCAGTGCTCATGAGAAAACAGTAGTAAACGTCCATTCTTCTTCTTGCACAAGATTAGCAGACTCTATTTTTGGTGTAGAGGCCTCTACAACAACCATTCCAGCCTCTTTCTTGTTTGCCTCTTTAGCAGCCAGTTTTAGACAGTTCTTTATGATATGATCATTTCCTTTACAGTACTTGCAAAACAATTTATGTGCAGAATATCATCATCTTTGACACCTTCTACATCAGCTTCGATACTTGCAATTGTAACAGTTACAAGTGTGATGGGACATTTTTTCAACACCCTACACAATGTTCCAGAATCCTTTTGCAACCAATACATGCCGCATCATATAAGCCCATAACAGGTAGTTGGTACCATCCAACTTATCCTCAACAGCCAACATACAGAATACATCAGTGCTTTTAGCCATGGCCGATGACTAAAATACCTTGATGCAAAAAATTGATAGTATCTCAAAAAGTTGAACAGAACTGCCTAGACGAATTCTGCTAGACCTGTAGCAGACTTCGAGATGCTTATACTGGCGAACCAAAACTGGCATATAACTTTGGCACAAAAAAGATGAAATATCCTGCACAAGCATTGTGATAGTGCATTCGGAGGCCGAAACGACCTCAGATCACGATTTCAGCACCATAATGCGAAGCTGTTTTGATCTCTGAAACACACTGAGTATGATCACCAAAATTCATGTGATTCTGAGACTACAACCGGAGAGGTGTTAACGAAGCCCTAGATGAAGCGGTGACTTGCTCTGATACCAATTGTTGGAGTTAGACATCTGCGGAAGCATGCGAACAACACAAGGAAGAAGAAGAAGAAGAAGAAGCTTGGAGCACAACACACAATACTGAATGTATTACCACTAAAATGTACGAAGATAAGTAGCCCATTAGGGCAATAGGCGTATATACAAGCCGGGGGAAAAAAACCTCTTAAAGAGGGAAAAAAGTGCCCGAGCGGTCCTAGAATGTTCACACACATCACTACCTAAATATATCAACAAGCGTTACATCTAATTTGCTATCTCACAAAGTCTACACCAGCCATTTAGGCATAGTTTTTTCCTCCTCTATATCAACCCTCTCATCAATAAGTGCATCATGTAAATTTGCATAAGAAATTCAATGATATGCACCATCATGTGAAACCTATAAAAGATGAGAAATTGCCTCATTTATACTAGCACTTGACTCTCCACCTATAAAAAGAGAGAGCAAAGTGTCATATACATGTTTGGAGATAATTGATGTCTCCTTACTACATGAAAGTAATGGTTGAATTGCATCTTCCACAAAAATAGCATCATGGCTAGCCAAAATGCTTTTTTTCTATGGATGATAGAGATGATAGCCTTTGCTTTCAAAATTGTACCCAAAAAAATACATTTTGCTGCTTTATCATCCAATTTTCTACGTTGTTATTCAGGCACTAATGCATATGCCAGAAAACCAAATACACACAAATGAGCAATAGATAGTTTGCAACCATGCCAATCCTCATATGGAGTGATAGGATACAATGCTTGGGTGGAACATGTGTTGAGTACATATGTTGCATCGATAACAACCTCAAGCTAGAAGTTATGCGGTAAAGCCCTAAATTTTGACCATAGAAATCGCCATCTCCATGAGTGAAGTATTCTTCCTTTCAAAAACTCCATTCTATTAAGGTGCATTTGGCACTATAGACTTATGTTTTATCCCATGGTCAACCAGAAATGCATTAAAATTAGAAGACGTATTCCCCCCCTCGATCAGAATGGAGGATGCCCATTCTGAATCTCTACAGATTTTCAACCAAAACTAGAAAATGTTTGAAGCACATAAACACTTACAAATTTGCTTTTAGTAGATACACCCATGCATGCATAGAAAAATCATCAATAAAAGTCACAAAGTAAAGGTAGTTCCTAATAGAGGGGTCTACATAGGACCACATACATCACTCTAAACAAGTTGAAATTTCTTAGTAGCTCTAATTGAACCATCTTTTGGGAAGGAGAAACACTCCATTTTGCCCCCTTCACAAACATGTTTACAAGGTGCCTTGAGTTTGGGCAAAGAGGATACCATTTCAGATTTTTGCATCTAACATAGCCTAAGAATCTTGAACTGCACATGTTGAATCATTCATAGATTTTGCATAATCTATGAGCTAATACAATCCATGACATAAAATGCTCAAAGCAATAATAATATCACCATTTGAGAGATCGTGAAATATACATCTATCATTAACAAAGTTCACAACCAAGTCAATCCTAGTCAATGTTGAAACTGATAACAGATTTTTCTTGATCCCTGACATAAACAAAGCATCTGATATTGTGAAAGGATTACCATCAACAATAGTCAGAATGATCTTACCAACTCCCATTACATGATAAGAGGAGTTGTTAGCTCATATGACAGTATTCCCTGTAGGGGTAGGCTCAAGTGAACTAAAGAAACTTCACTACAAGCTAATATGTTTGGTTGCCCCACTATCAAAGTACTAAACATCTGAGTCTACTATGGATATAAACTATTCATGAGAAGATGGGTCATAACTTCAAAGAATAGTTAACACCCATTCTTCATTTTGCACAAGATTAGCAAACCCTATTTTAGGTGTAGAAGCCTTTGCAACAACCATTCAGGCCTCTTTTTTCTTTGCCTCCTTTGCAACTAGTTTTGGACAAATCTTTATGACATGATCAAAAATTTCTACCTTTCTTTTTTCTTCTCATCTTTGTATTCCTTTTTTGATTATGTTGAACTAGCAGATTTTTGCTTACTAATAGATGAGATCCATTTACCTTCGTCCTTCTAACTAGCTAAGATAGCTTGATCTTCTACACACATGATGGACCAATTCTATCTGGATTGATCTTCATGCAACAAAATAGAGATTAACTCCTCAAATATTAAGGCATTTGGATTTCCTTTCATCATCAACCGAAAAGTAAAAGCAAAACTCTGATATGAATCTAGAAGACCACTCAAAAAGTCTGCACAAATGAAACGTCTGGCAAGATTTCATCAACAGAAATCAATTGCTCTGAATCTTCGATCTTTGTGAAAAAATTGTCCATAGAATCTCCTTCATTCATATTCTCACTCTCCAATTATTTTCAAAAGTAAGCAACATGAGCCTCATTTCTTGCCTAGTACAAAGTGGTAAATGTATCCTAAGCAAAAGGCTAAATTTAAACAAGTATTGCATGGCAACGAGGTAGATGGCTTCTTTGTTTAATATGAATCTTTTGGACTTGCATTATTTGGAACAACTTTTTCATGGTTCCAAACTTTTGACCCTAATGCATTCACTAATATTGAACAATTATTAGATGAGTCACAACCACCTGAATTTCAAGGATTCCCAGAACCAATGCCGATCGATGACCCTCCTAGGGGATACACCAAAAAAGTTCATCGTAATTCTCATTGGTTTCAAGGTTTAGCAGGACCTTTGGTGGATGCAGATTTTAGTTTTGATGCCATGGTGACTTTTGACAATCACAAGTGGGGCAAATATCAATTTTTCTCCAGAGAATTTGAGGCACTTCAAAATTTAGAAGAGTTAAAACACATTTGGGCTAGAGAAGGTTTTACAGAATATTTCAGTGATCCATTGCCCAAACCCGATTTTTATAGATGCTACTATCTGATAACTACACTTCAGGCCTCCGAGAATAAGGACTTGCTTGGAACTTTCATTCTCCCATCTTTGGTAAATCACCCACCGTACAAGAAGTTCTATCTTTCAAAAGATCTCATTAGGGCAGCAATTAAGATCCATGGAACTCACACACCCACAGAGCGCGAAAGGCTGATTCCAGAGCCCATGAAGCGTGGTGATGTTATGAAATGGGAAGACATTTCGGCTATTACACCAGAACTCTCTAAGCCGTTACGCATATGTCTGCAACACTTTGCATTCCTAGCTTAGGACCGCTTCACTATTCCTCACAAGAGTATTTGGTTCAGATTATACTTAGCTTGTATTGGGCCCCAAACCATAGATCTGGATAGTTGGATTATCGAGCAGTTGTATTTAGCTCAGCACAGATGGGAAAGAAAACCTGTCATCCATGGTTATTGTGCTCTGACTCGAATTGTTACATGTGTTTGGCATATGATTTGCCCATAGAACGTGCAATGACTAGCGAGGAATTAAAAGCATTCAAGGGAACGGCCAAAAAGGCTAGGAAAGTTAGCAAAGGACGGGTAGGCAAATGCATGCGCGATTCTATCCCATGCTTACAAGTTCCAGAGTCCCCGTCACCTCAGCAGTCCCCAGAACAACCACCAATGGAACCCCCCCCCCACCTGTACAGCCCATCAATATATGCCTGTCATGACCTGTTATCACAAAAGGTACCACCAATATGGTGATTTCTCAAGCCACCAAAATTCAGGAACCCACCACCACAACAAGAGAAATTTCCACCACCATCGGTGCGGAAGCATTCACTTTTCCTATACCTAACTTGGAAGCAGAACCAACAAACACCACTTTTGACTTTGAAATGCATGATGCTTTCTCCAGTGAATTCCAATTTTCAAAAGGGAAACTCTTCTCACATGAGTATGAACGTCCCAGTTACCCTATCACACCCCCTGATCAACCACAAGAGCAAGTAGTCTCCAGCTCAAAAGAAAAAAGGATAGAAACTGACAATGAAGATGGTGATGATGAAGCCAGTCAGGATAGCCACGACTCTCAAGAAGATGTGTAGAATGATGAACAAGAACAGCAAACTGAGACACAAGGTGACACAAGTACGCATGAAGATGACAGGTTTGAAGTAGCTGCCTACACTTTGGCAATCAAGAAACTATACCGCACTATGCAGGCAGTTTGGGCACGCAGGCAACTCTCCAAAGAAGAAAGTCAAGCGATTTTAGAACACGAACTCGCTACAGGAGGATTCGAAGAATCTTACATTCAAGGTTTCAGAGAATTGATTAAATCAGTCGAAACCAATGATGCACTTGGTTATTTACCACTACCAAAGTTTGACCCACGACGAATCCGTTTGCTATCAAAACCGGGTCAGTATATTCACGTACCAACGGATGCCCAATCCTCACAAAATGCCAAAGAAGCACGACTTATTCCGGAAGACCCTCTTGAAGAAGTGACCATAGTCATTAACTCCCTGCCTCATGCTTCTACTATAACTACCACTACCATCATCGACGTACCCACCACTCCACCTACCCCTCTTTCACCTCCCACCCCTCCAATCTCTCCTATACAACCTACCTCTCCCAGACCATCCATGTTCCTCGTTGGTGCTGTAGCAGAAGCCTTAGTTGCCTCAACCCCACAAACTCTTCCCGCAACCCTTCCACCTATCCTCCCTTCCCTAGCTCCCACCATTCCATCCAACCCATTTCTCACTCCATCCTTTCCTTCTTTCCCCCCGTCTCCGAGAGCTCTATTCCCATTTCCCCCTGCCATGACCTTTTCACCCGTCTCACCTCCCCCCCCCCCACTGTATTCCATCTATCCTCCCCTCTCCACCAAGCCATTCGAGAAACCCAATCTGTAATTTATTCGTCAACCTTTGTAAATCTAGTATTCACACCCACTCAAGCACCCACTCTCACACCACTCTTCACAATCACTCCACTCGACTCCACGTCCAGTGACATGGAGATATCGCCACCAACCGCACCACCACTCAACTCATCCATTCCACCACCACATTTAGGCATGTCACATTTCTCCACAGTCACCCTTACATCCACTTTCCCATCCGTATTTCCCCTTCCCCTTGCATCAACCCCCACACCCATAGCATCTTCACTCACTCCACCATTAATATTGTCGCCCACAATTGACACCGCTTTTCGCAATATGTTTTCTTGCATGACACAAGTTAGAGATGAATTCGCATCTCTAGTGACCAGCTACGAGATGCTACAACAAACAACTCCAGAATTATAGGCGCAACTAAACATGCTATCCATCGAGAATGCCTCACTTAATGCGCACTATCAAGAGCTAAGCAAGGCCTACAATACCCTCAAACTAGAAAGTGAACAGAAGACAAAGGAAGCCATTGTCGATACCGACAACCTGTTACGGGCTCAAACCATTCGAAATGCAACTCTCACTCAAAACATGGGACTGTTAAGATGCCACCTCGCAGCGTCCACAGAGAATCAAGAAAACTTTGAAGAAGCCTTAAATCAATCGGATGAACCTTTGAGTCCGAACCGCTTTAAAGTCGTCCCCTCAAAATCTATGAAGATATTATTAGAAGGTCATGCCTAGAAGACTATGACAATATGAATGAGGCATATCAGAAGCTCAAGGATAACCATAAAATGCTACAGTTATGAACACCTGCACACCAACCACCACCAGCTCCTAAGGTCACGCCTCCAAAGATCATAGAAGAACTCAATACGCTACGTGCTTAGGTACTTACTCTTCAAACGCAGATTACTGCTTTCTCCGAGCCCCCTAGGCCTGATTCCCCACCTGAACTCCCAACTGAGGAAGAAACAGTGTCGATCCTGGTGGAGGAAACTTATGAAGAGGCCTACGAACCACAACCCATCCCAGGCGGACGTGTCATGGCTAAAGGCCAAACCACCTTTGAACTCCCTATCCCCGCATGGATGAAGACAGTAGAAGAACTTGGACAGACCCACTCAGCACGGATGGAGGCTCAATTACATGCCATGGCTATGATAGAGGAACGCATTTTACAATCACCTTACTTTGTTCATCTGGCCCCTCGAAGGTATATATCTGGCCATGAGCTTCAATATAAACCGTATTTCATGCTAATGGAAGAATATCAATTAGTGATTGAAAAGGAGACAGGCAAGAAACCATCACATGCAACTCAGTTCGAGCCAGATGACTTGCCATCAGAAGCGAAGAGTGGTGAAATCTTTCAACGAACTTGGCGCCAGGAGTTTTACAAACATATCCAAAAATGATGAGCACATGGGTCAAGGCACCACTGCATTTGAAGTATAACCCATGTTAGGGACCTATACCAAGATGCTGCTCCTAGAAGGCATTCACAATCAAAGTTCAGAATAATAAGCAGTGCCAGGACTGGCTTAATAATCCCTATTTCACTCCACCCCGCGGACCACCCACAATTGGATACATGATGGTCACAATTCACCACTGGCTTCCACGCTTATGCCGCATGGATGATGTTGTCGTGCATATGACTGTCAAAATATTTGACATGATGCAGACTGTTTTTAAAATCTTTAGTCACATCAAGACACCGAACGCTAACACCCCAAGATTTGAGCATGGTAATCAGGACCTAGCGTATGATATGAGCACGACACCATCGCTCCGGGTGTGCTATGTCTGGCACTATCAAAATCAATTATTTATCGGCATGCTATAAAATGAAATTTGAAGAGATGCTTACTACCGGATTCTGGGAGTACCATTCCGAGGTTTTCATAAGCAGGCCCACACACCTACTTCAATTATTTACCTGTGAACAACTCGTCTACTCCACACACTACAAACTCCCACCACCAGATGAACCTCAACCCATACACTGGGAAAAACTGGAAGCTGATCTTGCAAGAGGTATTCGCATCGTGGAGCACACCCTCACTCATGACCTCCTACAAAAGTATATCTAGCAGACCCCGCAACAAGGTTCTGTCGAGGACGACAGACTCGAGAAAGAGGGGGGTGTTGGCAGTAGCCAAAGGCACAGACGACAAGGAAATATGTGAAGGCAGATTACAAAGAAATAGTGGGGAGCCAGGCGGATTATTTTTTCAAAGGAAATATGTTTTATAATACTTTTTCAAAACCCTCAACAGTGATTTTCATCACTCTTGTACCATATGTAACATAGGAAAACCACTTTTGTAATTACTAGCTCCATTTTGTGTAAGTTGAGGAGTCCTCGAACTTGAGGACTTAGGTAGAACGAACCTACCAATTTTGGCTATTTTTACATCTCGTTTAGACCTCCAAATAGTACCTAGAACCTATTTTTCAACTATGTCGGACATTAGATGTGAAACTGGTCAAAGCTAGTCAAAAACCCATAAATAGAGCTAGAGAGCTCATTTTTAAGGTTAGCTTGTATGAGTAGAGAAGATCTTATAGCTATTTGGAGCTTGTAAGAGTGTTCATGAGCAATAGAGTCTATTTTCCTATCTTCCATTGTGTCTTGCTTGTCTCTTAAATGTGTGTGTGTATGTGTGTGCGCATATCTATGCTTCTCACCTTCACTCTCACTACAACTCGCATTCACAATCTTCATATCACTCCTATCTCTTCTGCGGATTGACATTAAGGAGGTGGAGCTTCTTAACGTGGTGCTTACCAGTGTGCTAGAGCAACACTATAGTACACACACGCACACACACACACACACACACACACACACATATATATATATATATATATATATATATATATATATATATATATATATATATATATATATATATATATATATATATATATATATATATATATATATATATATATATATATATATATATATATATATATATATATATAGAGAGAGAGAGAGAGAGAGAGAGAGAGAGAAAGTGAAGAAAATATACAACTTGTAGCTTGTTCTTTAGTATGAAACTAGTGCAATTATCCAAATCAATGATGTTTTATTCACTTTATGTATACTCAAAAAAATATTGCATGTATATCCATTTGGTCTTTTTTAAGGCAATTCACCAAAACCAAAATCTATTGGACTCAAAGAAAGTTCATGTGATAGATTCCATTATGCAAAAATTCATAGCCTCAAGACCAAAAGAAAAAGTTATCTACAAATCTCATTATTTTTCCCCAAGTTTGTTACAATTCCCTCTAGCATCTAGAATACATCCACACATCCTACTTGTCCAATATTTTGGACTCCTAATTAATCATAGTAGTAAAACGTCAAGCAACTTTCAATGGTTTTTGAAGATTGTATGAAAAGGATCATTTAAACCTTTATCTCGTGTGTGTGGATCATTTTGCTTCCATACGTGCAATCTCCACAATTTCTCAAACATTGGGATTAAGAAAGAAAAGATTACTCAAAAATCAAAAAAACTTATAGTATAAGATACTATATAAATTATCCTTGATATTGTTAAGGATAACAACCTTCGAAGCAATAAGGATTGTTATAAATGCTCATAAGAGTATTACAAGGATGAATGTGCCTTGTGTAACATGGAGTATCCCTCATCAGTCATAAGTAAGAGGTATGAACGACCTCTTAGATTTATAGAGTAGGATACTCACATGAGTGCCAAGTGGCACTCATGTGAGAGGCCATGAGTAATTGCCCCTTGTGGGTAATTAGAGAGAGAAAGAGAGGATGTATTGAATCCTTTATGTGGCTGGACAGTAGAGATATACTTCGGTCTCCATGTGGCATCTCTCGAGAAACATACTGTGAGTGTGGCAAAACAAGGAGGATCATCGAGCGGAAATATTGGTATTAGAGCCAGCAACGGCCGTGATGCGCACACACGGGAAGCGAAGATCGATGATGACTACACTCTCAATCACGAGCGTGCAAGAGCATCCATTGGGAGAGTTTCCCTCCCCTCCTTCTCGAAGTTGGTGAGCATAAGGAGAAAACCTTGTATATGAAGCCCTACTTCCGCACTGCACCTTGATTTATGGGATTAATCTCCATCGTATGAAGGTCTTTTGAGCTCAAATGTCTTATCCAACCACTGAGAAGGAGGCATACACATGTATATTGGGTTGTGGATTTGGGCTATGGTTCATTGGAATAGCTAGAAAAGCTTCAAGTTCTCAGTTTGAGCCTTCCAAAGTCACTCATTCATGAAGAGTTGCTCTTCCACTTCCTGCTTTGGACATACCTCCCTCTTTGGACCAAAGCTTGGTGACCCGACATCCGATTTGAGAAATCTTTGTAATATTAAGAAGCTACACTCCTAAGCTTCAGTTAACAATAAATAATGATTGATTTGAAGAAGATTTTTTCAACCAAAATCCCTCAGTTGCGCTTCAGCAAAAACTAGGTAGCCACTTTTCGGCCTAGTTTTTCATCATTTGGCATCCAAAACAACTTCTTTCACTTGGAGTAGCTTCATATCTTTGAAGTACAGGTGTTGGACTACCTATTTTGGACTGACGAGGACTAGCAAAACTCAAAAGTGCTTCAGTTTGACTCATTTTGCTCATTTGAGGTTATCGCTATATGTTTTTGGCATCATTCTTGCTAGTTTTTGGTGACTAGAACCTCCTCAGCCAACCGAACATTTCGAATTTTCATTTGGGCTTAGTGAGGATTGAAGATAAGCGCCTTCACACTTCAAACATTGTTTTGATTTTGTTTCAGAGTCTTCCATTTGCATCAGGGAAGTGCTCTAGTATTATATTTCTCTTCTTCTGCATATTTAAGTTTACTTCCATTCTTTTCACATACTCTAGTTAGAAAACGAGGGGAGTGAAATATGGATTCCAAGGTCAAACAAATCTTAGAACAGACTTCTCCATCTAAAGAACAACAAGAGGACCCTGACCATAAGATGGAAGAGGTAGAGCTTGAGCAGGAAGTTGAGAAAAAACTAGAGGGCAAAGAGCCACAACAAGAAGAGTTTACTTATGAGGAACTCCTTGATGAGTTTTTACTCATGAACAATTCGTAGAGTTAAAAGAACAGACCCTTAGGTTAGAGAGAGAAATAGGTAGCATGATGTCTCTCATTGAATAGCTTAAGTCTCAAATGATCTCACTTGAGACACATGTCACCTCTTTCCTAGCTAGGAAGGAAAGAGAAATTCCTACTCTTCTTATAGACATTGCTAGGAAAGATTCTTCTTTTCCTAGTAAACATAAAGGAGAGAGTTCTAGGGAAGCTCCCCTCCTGAAAGACTTGAAGCCACCTACCTTTACAAGGGATGACCACGAGAGAAACAAGGATGCAATCTAGACTTTTTTGCAAAAGTGGAATGATTCACATCAACTGAAGGGCACCCCACCTGAGTACCGTGTGCTAGAAGCGAGTCTCTCGCTTGGCCCACGTGCTTATTAGTGGTAGATGAGTCTCAAGGAGGCAAACTCTATCCCTACGGACTGGGCTCAGTTTGAAACTCTTTTCCTAAAAGAGTTTCTTCCTCAGAATGAGGAAGAGAGGAATTGGGATGAGTGGGATAGGATCACCTAGAGAGGTAGACCTTTGACAGTCTACATATCACGCTATAGGGAGATCATTTTAAAACTTAAGGGATTGGATGACTTCCAAAAAACTAGAGGGTTTGTTAGGGGCTTAGATAAAGCCATTAAGAGAGAGGTAAGAAGAAATGCACCTAAGACATTTGAAGAGGTAATCAAGTATGCCCAGATTTATGAGGACCATAACCGTACTGAGGACGGATCAGCCCCTTAAACCTCTTAGTACCACTAAGTTCAAGAAGAAAGTGCCATTAGGGAAAAACAAAATCTTCATTAAGAAACAAAGATCACAAGAGCCTAGGTTACCTATTGAGCAGTTTGAGAGGGCAAAGAGAGAGAATCTGTGATTTAGGTGTTTGTCTCCTAGCCATTCATAATGGAATTATCCACTCAAGAAGGGGGAAGAAAAAATGAGAGGACCAGAGAGTAGTATGGCCCCTAATAAGGGCAAAAAGGTGGTCCATCTAGTGCAGACACTTCCTATTCATGGAAGCTCTACCTACAAAGGAGTGGAGGTGATGCACGAGGATATTGAGCACACCTATTGTTTGACTCAATCATTGTGGTCACCCCAGTTTCGACCACATGAATTGGTTAAACTTCATGGTAGTGTATACGGGACCAAGGTGCTACTCATAACTTCATAAACTATGCTCTGGTCAAAAAGCTAAAGATTCTCTAATAGCCTAGCGCACATAAATACATAGTATCTATGATGCAAGGGGAAGATAAGAGGATATGGGATACTATGGTATCCAATTTGGAAGTCAAGATGCAGGATTATACTGACCACATGGACTTTCAAAACATGAATATGAAGAGGACATACCTTGTGCTAGGAAGAGAGTGGCTATGGGGGTTGGGAGACACACTTAAATGTAGCTTTCAAAACAACACTCTTGAGTTAGAAAGAAATGGAAGTAAATTTTGTATACAGGGAGAGAGAGAGAGAGATGTACCTAGTGCACCTCTCATCTCATCTTTAGAGTTGCATAGTCTTTGTCATTTTCAACATGTATAAGAGATCTTTCTGTTGTATAGTCAGGACTTTGAGCATTGTACAGACATTTCATCTGATGCATATTTTCATGCTAGAAATGTAAATATGGATAAGACTTTTTACTATTCTTTCTTGCAAGAGTGTTAAAAGTTTTAAAGATCTTATGTTTGAATTTAGAGATGTTTTTCCCGCATACTTACCTAGAGGGCTACCACCTGAGAGAGGGGACATTGACCATGCTATTGAGGTAGTTACTAGCACTAACCATATTTGTAAGACACCTTATAGGCTTAGTGTTTCTCAGCATGAGGAGGTTGAGAGGCAACTACAGGACTATTTAGATAAGGGCTTCATTAGACCTAGTAACTCACCTTGGGCATTGCCAATGCTCCTAGTTAAGAAGAAGGATGGCTCTATGAGATTATGTATAGATTATAGAGCACTAAATAAGGTAACTATCAAAAATAGGTTTCCAATGCCTAGGTTGGAAGACCTATTTGATCAGTTACATCAAGATAGGTATTTTACCAAGCTTGACCTTAGATCAGGGTATCATCAGATTAGGATCAGGGCAAAGGATGTCGCTAAAACTGCATTTAGGACTAGATATGGGCATATGAGCTTTTGGTGATGCCTTTTGGTCTCACCAATGCTCTTGCCACTTTCATGAAGCTCATGAATAGTGTATTACGGCCTTATCTAGGGCAGTTTGTAGTAGACTTCCTAGATGATATTCTGATCTATAGTAGATCAAAACAAGAGCATTTGAAACACTTAAGAAAAGTATTCCAAGTGTTAAGGGAAAATTCACTCTTTGCTAAGGAGTCAAAGTGTAAAATTTTCAAAACAGAGGTTAGATACCTCGGGCATATATTCTCCCACAAAGTGTGAAATTTTCAAAACAGAGGTTAGATACTTTGGGCATATAGTCTCCCATAAGGAATCCAGATGGATCCTAAAAAAGTAAGGGCTATTATGGAATGGCCACATCCCAAGAACCTAGAAGAGCATTGTTATCCCGATGACGGAGCAGCTTAAAGGGAAAGGGAAAACCTTTCATTGGGGAGACGATCAGAAGCAAAGTATGGAGAAATTGAAAGTAGCAATTGCTACATCTCCACTTTTACATATAGAAGATCCCAATAAACCCTTTGTGGTTGAGACTGATGCGAGTGATTTTGCTATAGGAGTAGTTTTAGTTCAAGATGGTCGACTAGTAGCTTTTAAGAGTAAGAAACTAGAACCGGCTTAGAAGAATTACTCCATCTATGAGAAGGAGTTGTATGCAATTGTCCATGCTTTGAAGAAGTGGTGTCATTATCTATATGGTGCCAAAGTTATGATAGTATTTGATCAAGAGAGCATTAAGTGGCTCTCTAATCAAATAAACATTAAAAGTCATAAGGCCCGATGGGTAGAGACCCATCAGGGGTTTGAGTATGAGCTTAGATATAGGAAGAGAAAGTTTAATGTAGTGGCTGATTCACTTAGCCACATGCCTATGCTCAATGGACTGAATCTTACTCAGATCACTCGTGAGCTACTTGAGCCCATTAGAGGAAAATGTAGCCTTTATCCTACATATTCCGAGATTTGGGAAGCCATAGAGAATGGGGATCATGATACATAGGTTTCTAGTGAGAATGGAGTATCGACCAATACTCAAGAAGGATTCAAGTGGAAAAATTACAGTATCCATGATGGATATATGTTATATAAAGGTAAGGTGTGTGTCCCTAGAGATTTCGAGATGAAAGGGCATATTTTGTACGAGTGTCATGACACACCTAGTGCAGGACACCCAGGAGTTAACAAGACTTATGATATTGTTAAGAGGCAATTTTACTAGCCTAGACTTCAAAAGGACATTCTAGAGTATGTGCTTAAGTGCATTAAATGCCAAGTCAATAAAGATGAAAGGTTGAGGATTGGAGGACTACTCCATCCATTGGATATTCTCAATGGGAAGTGGGAGAGTATCTCCATGGATTTCATAGTTGGATTACCTTAGACACAGAGAGGGCACGAGTCTGTCTGGGAAATAGTGGATAGGTTAACCAAAATGGCCAGGTTTATTCCAACACGTACTACACTGAAGACATCTGAATTGGCTGGACTTTTTGTAGAGAACCTATACGGTTATATAGTCTTCCTTTAGACATAGTTTCTGATCGGGATAGGAAGTTTACTAGCCACTTTTGGAGAGAGGTCTTCAAAAGGTTGGACACAAAACTTAGCATGAGGACGGCCGAGCATACATAGTCGGATGGGCAAACAGAGAGAGTTAACCAAATCCTAGAGGATATGCTTCGGGCATATGTGAATGAAAGGCAAACTAACTGGGAAGAGTACTTACCTATTGTTAAGGGATCACTAGATTGTGCTCTCTAACTACACTAGATAAGATTTCAGAATTATACTCTGGATTACAAGATCACCCATGTAGGGAAAATAATACAAGAATATGTAGCTCATACAAGAAGTCCCACAACTCAGGACTGATAGGTATAATTAACTCGACCAGAGATGATACATGAGATCCCACAACCCGGGATCGTAAGTATGAAACAAGATATCAAGATTACAAGAATTCCCTTCAGGGAGATAAACTAGATACACGATATAACTCGACAAGATCTCATACCACGAGATTACAAGACGATAAGAGAGGATGTCCAAGAACTAAATTAGACAAGACTAGAACATAGATCAAGACAAGAACTGGAACTAGAACTTGGAAAGTACTTACTTGGAGGTCGTGACTCCTTGAGCTCCCAAGACTGGCATTGGCAAGACTAAGAATGAATATGGTCAACCCCTCCTTATATAGGTTTTCCAAGTGTGGTTCAAGGGCAGTTACGAGTTGATGATATCATCGATGATATCATCAACTAGAAACAATACCTCCGGGTGTCAGAATTATGCAAATAGATAGTCAATCTTGGGGTTTCGGCACATTGCGGATGCAATGGATGCACTAGTTTCTCTAAATTATGAACCAATCATAACCTATAGAAAGTGACATGGAATCTAAGGTTTGAAATGGTTTTCTTTGCATCCATGATAACACCTCCCTCTCAAGCGATGAGTTCCATGAGGAGGGCCATGTTCTCTAGCTTGGTTTCATTGGATTCTTCCTATGGAATTCACGAACCTTGATTTTTGCTCTCTGAATATTTTCTGTAAGTTCCCAAGTGCAATCACTAGCATCATACCCTTCCAATGAATGGTATTTCAATCTTCCTCGAGAGATTCTTGAATCTAAAACATGCTCAACCTCAAATTCTTCATTATCCTCAATCTTGATAGGTGGTGAAGTAATGGGTCTCTTGAGCTTCCTTGGATTCTTCATGCAATAGATCCTTTGAGCTTCTAGTGGTATGTTGTGGTGTCTCCAAGATCTTTGATGGAGAGCCTTGAGTAAGCACACATCCTTGATTGAACACGAACTCCTTGTCCTTTACCTTCTTATTATCTTCATAATGTGTATGCTCCATATCAATTGTAATGACTTCTTGGGCTTCAAAGATTCTTGGTTCTGATTCTTGAGGAACATTATCTTGATTATTCAACACTTCTGGCTCTTTGGCTTGGCTTTCTTTGAATAAATGATTCTCACATTGAATAGTCTGACTGATAATATCCTCCAAGGTACTTTCTTGAGGCATAGATAGCAAGAGATATTTGATTTCAGGGTTGAGACCACTTCGAAACTGATTAACCATGTAGTCTTCTTGATATGTAGTTCCACGAAACAACATCTTGATATTCAAGGCATAGCTCGAAACTGATTGATCATCTTGTTGTAGCAATCTTTTCATCTCTTGGACATGTCTGATCAAGTCCTTTATGGTAGATTGAATCTCCTTTCATAGGAAATCCATGATGCCTGATCTTGATGAAGGTAGTCTTGCCAAAATGTCAAGGGAACACTAGATTGTGCTCTCGAACTACACTAGATAAGATTTCGGAATTATACTTTCGATTACAAGATCACTCACATAGAGGAAATAATACAAGAATATGTTGTTCATACAAGAAATCTTACAACCTAGGATTGATAGGTATGAATAACTCGACTAGAGATGATACACGAGATCCCACAACCCGAGATCGTAAGTATGAAACAAGATATCAGGATTACAAGAATTCCGTTCAAGGAGATGAACTAGATACACGAAATAACTCGACAAGATCTCATACTACAAGATTACAAGAGGACAAGACAAGATGTCCAAGAACTAAACTAGACAAGAATAGAATATAGATCAAGACAAGAACTGGAACTTGAACTTGGAAAGTACTTTGGCAAGACTAAGAATGAATGTGGCCAACCCCTCCTTATATAGGTTTTCCAAGGGCGGTTCAAGGGCGGTTACGAGTTAATGATGTCATCGATGATATCATCAACTAGAAACAAGACCTCAAGGTGTCAAAATTCTACAAATAGATAGTCGATCTTGGAGTTTTGGCACGTTCGAGACGCAATGGAGGCACTAGTTTCTCTAAATTATGAACCAATCACAAGCTATAGAAAGTGACATGGAATATAAGGTTTAAAATGGTTTTCTTTGTGTCCATGACACCTATAGTAGAGTTTGCATATAATAGTGCCAAGCGCTCTTCCACGGGGCATAGTCCATTTAAGCTTATGTACGGGTTTCACCCAAGAGCTCCTTATGCAATAGGATTGCAGAATGAGAAAGTTCAAGCTACAAAGGACTTCTTGGAAGAGATGAACGATATTCTTAGGCTTGTTAAGGATAGTATTAGGAGAGCTCAAGATAGAGCTAGAGCCTATGTTGACCCTCAAAGAAGAGACATCAACTTTGAGGTAGAAGAGCAAGTCTATCTTAGAGTTCCGTCTAGATCTGAAACCATGAAGGACCTTGTCCAAAAAACTATCTCCTAGATATTGTGGACCTTTCCAAATACTTAAGAGAATAAGAAAGATTGCTTACCAACTCCAACTTCCAGAGAATAGCCAGCTCCATCCAATATTTCATGTTATCTAGCTTAAGAAAAGCTTGGGTGAATCTAACAACCTCATTCCAGATAGTGAGGTAGTAGAGCCTATTTCTGTTCAATCTATTCCACATGAGCCAGAGAGCATACTACGCACTCGAGAAAAACGAACGAGAAGTCACTTATATAAAGAGTGTCTAGTAAAGTGGAAAGATAGTTCAGAAGATAGTGCCATACGAGAGCGGGTTAGCACCCTTTAGAGATGGTTTTCCAACTTCAGATTACCTTCCCAAGGGTTTTCTTAAGGGGAAGGATAGGGCTAAACAACATGGAGACATGACCATGTACTTTTGGTACATGGGGATATAGTGGGAGTGTTGCTTTCATATATTCTCTCTTTCTCATAGACCTTCCAATACCATTTTTGAAGACAAAAATGAAGTTAAGGGTGAAGGAAATGTAACATGGAGTATCCCTCATTAGTCATGAGTAAGAGGTGTGAACCACCTCTTAGATTTATAGAGTAGGATACTCACATGAGTGCCAAGTGGCACTCATGTGAGAGGCCATGAGTAATTGCCCCTTATGGGTAATTAGAGAGAGAGAGAATGTATTGAAGACTTCACGCGGCTGGACGACAGAGATATACTTTGATCTCCATGTGGCATCTCTCAAGAAATGTACTATGAGTGTGGCAAAACAAGGAAGATCATTGGGCGGCAACACCTTGCCTTTTCATGTAAGGCAAGCTTATGAATTCGTTTCAGACTTTGTCTCTGGATGTTCACAAGTTCAGATCCACTTTTCCTTTGAATGAGCATCTAGAGGGAAATCAATCAAATAAGATGTATCGCTCAATATATCTAATAATCGAATGTTCATGTGTTTTAGGTATTCCTCAATTAAAAATTTTCATGGAATTGATGTTTTTGGATTTTCTTTTCAATTGAATTTGGTTTCCTAAGAAGGTTCCTTCTTAGCGTTTGACTTGAGATTCTGCCAATACGTTTTGAAAGTAATGAAGTTTTAATTGTGTTAAACTTAAGAATATAACTTAAGAGTAAAATTTACTTCGTTCTATGAAATCTAAACAGTGAAATTCAATGAGACAAAATATCATACAAGTATGAGATCGTTTCTCAATCATTCAATTATCAAACGTGTGTTGAGCACATGTTCAACCTCCAAAGACTAAGATGCCTACTTGTAGGCCCTCAATTCACATAACGGATATTGCCAAGACTAATTTTGAAGTGTATCTCTATAATTGGAGAGACTTCTCTCTCTCGCAATAGATCCCATCTACCATCAATTTTAGGAGCCAATTCTTACTATGCAGCCAATACAAGGTGATTTCTTGCAAAGAGATTTCTGAATCCAACTTGTACATGCTGAATTTATGCAAGCACAGCTCTGTTCAATTCTCCTTCCCTCTGTCTAAGAATGTTAAAAAACACGACTTGGGATGATTTTCCACTTTGAGACAGAATCTTTTCATTTTACTCTCTTGAAGATGTAATCTTTCATCAAAGCAGTAAAGACAATAACTTCAGCTGTTGAAAGTTGACTGTCAACATTTTCTCATGCAACAACTTCGCTTCAATAGATTTACGTCACTCGACTCGTGTTTTTTTCAGCCAGTTCTGTAGATCATACAATTTTCCCTTCTGTACGACTCTTCATGCATTTTCTCTTTTTGACTGCCCTCTCTGATGAAATGACAAAGAAAGTGTTTCAGCAGCTATACAACAGGGGGCTCAAGGGGAGAAAAATATTCTCATCAACACATGTTTTTTTTCTGAGGGGGGATATTCTGATCAAGGTTCTGACCACAACATGCACCTAAAAGGAGGTATGAAGTAAGCATAAGGGAAAGGGATCGTGATATTTTGGCATCACCCACCCTAACCCTTCTTTTGGATAATCCTCTGCTACTCCAGCCTTAGCCTCCCCATTCTCTTCATCTTTCACAAGCTACCAATCACCCTTGCTCCCTCATCATCTTATCCTTCCCCTTTAAGAGAAACCTCTCATCGCCAAAAAATTTGCCTCCCAATCCCACCTACTAAAGCTCTTCCATTATCCTTTTGCTTCTAGAGAGTCCTCCATTACCCTCAACCCACTCCCTCTTCATCCTTGACAGGCTCACCTACCACCTTTGTTACTAGACAATCCTCTCACTCTTGTCATAGATTACCCCCTCGTTCTCGGAGACTCATTCGCAGCCTCGACCTCCTCTCTCTCTTTGTTCCTTGACAAGCCAATACGACCATCATCCATTCATCCTTGCCCATTACCCTCTTGCCCTTCTAAATTCTTGTCATCTTGCCCTTCTAAATTCTTGTTATCTTGCCCTTCTAAATTCTTGTCATCTTGCCCAAAACTCTCTATCCCTCGTCATCATTATCAAGCTCACTTACCAATTGCCTATCCACCCACCCTTGTCATCGATTGCCCCCTCACTCTGGGAACCTTTTTGCACCCTACAACCTTCACCACCAACTCATCCTCACACCCTATGACCCTCGCCAACTCATCCTTGCACCCTACAACCCTCATCAACTCATCCTTGCACCCTACGGTCCTCCCTGCACTCAGCTTTTGTCAATTCAAACTGTTGCAAACAATTGTTTAGGAATGTTGATATGATCATTATCAAATTGCTCCCCAAAAAGTTGTAGTGGAAAAAGTCATTGGCAAGAAAAATTCTTAGATTTTATCCCATGCACGTTTTGTAGTTTCAGAAAAAAAGAAAAACCGAACTGTTGCTGGCAATTGATTTAAAATGTCGGTATGATCATTATCAAATCGATCCTCAAAAGTTGTAGTTCAAGACTAACCACAGGCAAAAGCCATTGGCAAGGAAAATTCTCAGATTCCATCACATGAACATTTTATAGTTGATAAAAAAAAGAAAATGGATAATTATGATGCATATTCGACATGGAACACAAGACATAGAGTGTGATTTACACTACAAAAGAAACGGTGTAGTACACAAAACTGATTACCTTACAAAACAAGGCCAAAACATACCTCCATGAGAACTCTGGTTGGAGGTCTAATGTACAGGTTAATCCACACCTCCCACATGGACTACCATTATGAGCACTTGAACAACCCATGAACTCACTGCAGGATATGGAATACTATCTGAAGAATGTTGTTCTTCATCAAACACAAACAAAATAGCTTTCATGGCCTCCAATCGGCCCTTGAAAATTTTTCATTCTTTCTCATACAAGAAAGAGGTTGACCAGATTTGCTGAAGATTCAGCTGGTTCCCAGAAAATATATACTCAAAAGGGAGGATAGTGAATTCAATTCTATATGTGACTTCATCTAACAAATATGGACAGGAAGATAGGTTCACTTTGTGATGTTTTTATTTGTGGTATCTGTATGCAGTGTGATGACCTCCACACAGGAATAATGCTAGTGGCATAGCACATTCAGCATGATTAAGGCTGCAATGCAAAAAGATATCTAAAATTAAAATCGTATGGCATCACTTCTATTGTCTCAGAGGTATGTCTAATATTGAGACACTTTGGAAGAGAATAGCCCACTCCACTTGGAAGTTGATCGGAAATCCATTCAACCAAGGATTGTGCATCTTTTGCGAAGTCCCTCATGTACCAATCTAACAGCTTTGGTATGAAAATTTTAGACGGTGTCACTCCAACAGCTGCCTGAAGATACTCGTCTCTTGCAACCTCCAATTCATTCTCTATCTCATGAGCTGTATATACTCGTAGCTATAAGCAGGAAAAAAAATGCTCATAATGAAAATTCCACGATCTTTTTGTGAAAAGTAGCATTCGGCAAAACAGAAACCAAACATGTAGTGTAGCACGTCTGACATGTCTAAATGGTGCAGTTACAAATGTAAACTCTGGAGGCATGAATAACTTACAGCAGGTGATGACCAGCTACCACAACAAAGAGCAAAGTTGACCAAAGGCTCTGGCCAATCCAATCCATAAGTGCCCCACATCAATCTCTCCACTGTCCTTTCTTTATTTTTCATTTCTACCTGTGGTGATTCAAGGAGATTGATTAGACCATGATAGTACCCAAGCTTTCCCATAAGAATGCTCACAAGAAACTTACATGAGAAAAATCACTCGGCAGTCTCAGAATAAAATGTTCTATAGCCAATGCACTTAAACAATGACCTCCAACATTGATGACTGCCTAGATGAATCAATAAGAACAAAAAGTAATCGTAAGCGCCCCTAGAGATTAACTCCTTAAAGAGGAATTTAAAAGCAGAACTTCCTAACCTTGCCCATCAAAGAAACAACCTTATGTGGGCTATCCGGAATCCCATGTTCCAAAAAAGCCTGCAAGAGCGAGATTTCAGTGTATAAAAGGATAAACATGTGCACTAAACAGTTCATACGTAATCAATCATACATGCATCATGCAAACGTTGTATATATTGATCCAAAATGAAAGCTTCTGGTGATGTGCCAAACCCCTTAAATCCACGTTCCGAAGCCTCTCCAGAAGATTCCTAAACACAATTCCAATGCTATCAAGTTTCAATCACTTTAACCACAACTATTTAGAGAAATTTTAACATTGCATTTTCCATGTACATCTGAAAATTTACCAGAGCGAACTTACATAAGTTTCTTTAGAAAAGGTGCAGCTCTTGGTATTTTGCCATAGTCCAACAAGTTGCTTGTAACTTCTTGGTAATACTGATATGGCCCCACATTCTTCCTTATTGACTTGCTAATAATTCTGTATGGATCAACCAATTCAATCTCTTCAGTTACATCTCTGGATTGATTCCAGCTTGTAGTATTTTTTGATGTGAAACTCCATTTGCTTGACAGTGTTGAATGGGAAATATTTGATGAAGTCTCCCAGTCCATACTACTTTGCTGTTTGGCTAATTTCAAATAGATGCTTGACAAGCACAAGACCATTTCCTCTGAAAGAAGGTTTGGTTCCATAATATCTCCACTTGCAACGTGTGAGCTCAATTTCGGCAAAGTTTGCTGAGTCTGCTTCTTGGTTTCATCCTGTTCCACAGAGTATTATAAGAATTCATTTGTGCACATTATGCCAGACCTACAAGATTATAATCAACATCTTGAATATTTTAGGGCTGATTCAGATTACTACCACTGGTTGAACTTTTTTAGGCACGATCTTGTAGACTGCATTGCTATCTTTTTGTTGATTTTCTTTTTCTAAGCCATGATCTCCACTTCTACAATTGGAATTAGAAGATTGTCTAGCTGCTGCTTCCACCTTTCGAATGGTGTTACTTTGCTGTAAAGCACTGCCATTGTGTTGTAAAGCACCGCTATTGTGTTGTGAAGAGCTGGGCTGACACTCTGAGAAAAGAGAGATAACAGCCGACTTTTGTTCCGAGCAATCTGCTGATCTTCCAATGGCTATCCCCTCTTCTTTATCTTCCAGAACATGAGGATGTAGTTCTGTGGTTATGCTGCTTCCTTTTGTCTTGGTATCAGTTTGAAGTTCCTGAAGATGGAATAGAGCTTTTGGATAAAGAACCTTTGAAGTTCCTTTGGCGAATATGGGTTCAGCATCAATTTTCACTTCTTTCTGCTGCTTAGAATTAGAGATAAGGACTGCTTCATTATACAGCCCTTGTCGCAATGCAACAATGCTTTCTTCCAAGTTTATGACCTCCTCTTCCAGTACAGCTACTTCTGCCAGAAGCTCTTGAACCTGACCATGATTACATAGAGATATGAAAAAAGCATGTTTCGCAGCAGCAGGCTCACCACTTTATAGACATGAACATTATGTTATTCACACACCATTGAACCTGACCTTTGGGTTAAGGTTGGGGGAAAAACGAGGCAGAACACCAAGAGTTCGTCTGAATGCCCTTTCTAGGGCTTTGTGTGTATCGATTTCTTGCTTTAGCTTTTTTCTTAGGGTCGAAATCTGAAAGCGATGAACCAACAAACTCATATATAATGGGAACGATAAAGAGTGATTTAATCATTTCGAAACTTCTAAAATAATTAAATAATATATAAATTATATTATATATAAATTATACTATATTATATATAAATTATATATTAATATATATAATATTAATTTTAATGTAAACATACATATGCTGCTACCCACATCCCAGACAATAGACTAGCCACTACATAAATGAATCATGAGACACAAAGTGCACATATCCATGATGCACACAACAAACACTACAATTTACACATATCCTATATGCATAATAGAGACATGTCTATAAATGTGTAGCTTATAAGAGAATAAGTCTATACCTTTAAGATTTGATCTTTATAGTGCCAAAGTCTAAAGATTAGAGTCAAGACAACTTTTCCTCTGTTGCAGCATGCAGGTGGTAACTGTTGAATAATGAATTCCAACTTCAATTGTTGCTGCTAGGCTCCAGCTGCACACATGCTATAGCTCTCGTCAATGCTTTGGTAAATATATCTGCAACATTCTCACTAGAAGGAACATAAACCAGCTCAATGTGCTTCTTTGCTATCTACTCTCGAATATAGTGATCGTGTGCCTCTATATGCTTTGTCCTTGCATGATGCACTGGATTCTTTGCTATAGCTATAGCACTCTTGCTATCTGAAAATATCTGAAAAGGTTCATGTACTCTCACATCTAGATAACCGAAATTCTTCTGCAACCAAACTGACTCTAGAGTAGCTATAAATGTTGCACGATATTCAGCTTCACACGATGAAGTGGCAATAGTGGATTGTCTCTTCGAAAGCCATGAAATAAACCGATCTCCAAGATAAAAACAAAATCCACTAGTACTTCTTCTTGTGTCTCTATCACCTACCCAATCAGAATCTGAAAATCCTTTTAGTAACAAATGTGTAGATTTCGAAAATACCATAGCATAATTTGAACTTCCCTTCAAATATCGAAAGATCCACTTTACTGCTTTCCAATGTAACACTGTCGGATTCTCCATGAACCTTGATACTTGAGAAACTGCAAACTGTATATCAGGACGTGTATTACAAAGATATATCAAGCATCCAACTGCGTGACTATATAAAGTAGCATCAAATGACTCTGCATCTGCTACCATCTGTAAAGGCGCGTTCTGATCCATAGGTGTTTGCATAGGTTTAGAATCACTCATATGAAACCTTTCTAAAAGTTTCTCAATGTACTTCTGTTGTGTCATATAGATACACTCATTCTTAAATAGAAATTGAATCCCAAGATAATAATGCAAGATTCCCAAATCATTCAGATCAAATGTTTGCTTCAATTGTTCTTTGAATATCTACAAATCTTCATCTCTAGGACCTGTGATTATAATATCATCCACATAAATGATTGCTATAATCATCATACCTAGTTCAGCTTTGACATAAAGAGTAGGAGCTTAATCTGAGTTATGGAAACAAATGGATAACAGATATGTATGTATCTTTTCATACCATGCTCTAGGTGCCTGTTTTAAACCATACATACCAAATGTTCTTTACCTGTCTCTTCAAAACCTTCTGGCTGCTGCATATACACATCCTCATGTAAATCACCATTTAGAAAAGAAGTCTTTATGTCGAGTTGATATATATGCCTACCAAAATGTGCTGCTAAAGCAAGTATTGACTTACTAACAGTCATCCTAGACGTAGGAGCGAATGTCTCATCATAATCAATATCTTTTTGTCGTGCATATCCTTTGACAACTAATCTTGCTTTGTACTGTCAATAGTACCATTTGCTTTCCTTTTGATTTTGAAGATCCATTTTACACCTATAGCTTTCTTTACCTCTGGTAACTCACATAGCTGCCAAGTTTGATTCTTATGAATAGAATCGATCTCTTCTTGCATAGCTTTTCTCCAAATAGGAATGTCAAGTGCATCTTTAACACATGCACGTTCATCTTCAATTGTCGTAAGCGCCAAAATATCATGAATCTCAAAGTCTTCAGCAAAACTTACATGATCTTTTTGTTGTTGTTGTCTAGTCTGACTCCTTGTTCTTCCTGTAAAAGTCTTTATACCACTATCTTTCCAAGCCTCATATAACCAAGTAGGTATATCCTTAAATAGTGGTGACACTCTTTCTGACCCTTTAGCTTCCACAGGTTCCGGAACTTGTTCTTCTGAGGTACTAGGACTTTCTAGAACTCTAACTTCTTCCATTTGTGGAACCAAAGTCTCATGTGGAACTGACTCTGTAGAAGGTTGTGAAATTCCTCTTTCTTCAACTCTTTCTTGAATCCTAGGAATTTTAACTCCCTCCTCATATGACTGAACATGTAAATCCGAATTCCTTCTAAAAAATCCATAGTCATTTTCACTAATGAACTCTGGAATCTCTGCTTCTTTATCATAAATCTTATTTTCAGCAATATAAGCATTACGTGAAAGAATAACTTCACCTGTCTCTGGAACATAAAACCTGTAACCTTTGCTCTCAACAGGATATCCAATAAAAACATCTTTCTTTGCTTTTACATCTAGTTTGCCTCGATCCTTTTTCTCAACATGTACATAAGAAAGTGATCTGAATACTCTGAAGTAACTCACATTAGGTTTTCTACCATAATAAGCTTCATAAGGTGTGACTATCTTTAAAGCTTTTATAGATGACTTGTTCAAAATGTGATTAGGTGTATGTACTCCATCAAACCAGAATTTTGGTGAAAGCTTTTTTGACGCCATCATGCACCGCATCCTCTCAATGAGTACTCCATTCTTTCTTTCTACAACACCATTCTGCTGAGGACTATAAGCAATAGTAAGATGTCGAGTAATACCTTTCTCATCAAGAAATGTCTTGAACTCATTTGACAAGTATTCTCCACCTCTATCACTTCTGAGAATCTGGATAGTTTCTTGATTTTCATTTTCAACCATAGCTACAAATTACTTGAACATAGGAAAGACTTATGACTTCAACTTAAGACCATAGATCCATGAGTATCTCGTAAAATCATCAACGAATAGAACAAAATACCTGAAACCCTGAATAGAGTCTTCTCTCATAGGTCCATTCACATCTGAATGAATAATCAGCAATTTCCTAGTAGTTGTAATATGACCATGTTTCTTGAAAGCTAGTTTATGCATCTTACCTTCAAGACAACCTTCACATATATCTGAATCACCTGGTAGCTTGAATGAGGGTAAACTCTCAACCATACCTCTATCTTTGATACTCTTGAGAGCTCCAAAACTTATATGTCCAAATCTTTCATGCCATAGCTTCATATCTTCCACCGGTGACGAAAATTTGATGGCATATGCCTGACTAATTTTTGACAAAACGAAAATCCCTTCTCTACGCTCACCTTGCAAAATACACTTGTCTTCTTTGTGTGATAAGATCTTACAAAGATCTCTCTCAAATGCAACTTTAAAACCATCACCTAAAAATGCAGATATAGATAACAGATTCTTTTTCATTTCAAGTACGTATAGAACATCTGAAATCTAAAAATTACCACCTTCTCTTGACTTTAGGGTTACTGTACCTATTCCCACAACATCCAAATCATTGCCATCTGCAATAGTAACTCTTCTACCTGTAGAATAGGAAAGAGAAGAAAACACATCTATGCAACCTCTCATATGCTTTGTAGCACCTGAGTCAAATATCCAAGGATTTATTGAAAGAACTTGCAAAGCTTCCTGATCAAAAGCTACTTCCTCAATAGTGATACAGGCTTAAGAATCACCTTGAGATTTTCCTTTTTTATCATCTTCTAAAACATTACCTCATGCCGTTTTCTTTCCTGCAGCAATCCTTTTATAACATGCTGACTTAAAATGTCCAGGTTTCTTGCAGTAATAACATATTACTTCCTTCTTCTTAGAAGACTTCGCTTTAGATGTAGTAGAAACGAAATATGAAGTAGAAGGTGAAAGGGACTTACTTTCCATCTTGGATTGTTTTTCCTTCTTCTTCTTCTTCTTCTTTTTACCCTTTGATGAAGATAAAAGTGCTTCTTCATTCTCTTCCATTCCCTTCAACTGATCTTCATCTTGAAGTAAGAAGAACTCTAACTCTTCAAATGTAATCTCTCTATCTCTTGTGGTAAGGGTAAGAGTGATTATGAAAGACCGATATGAGATAGGAAGTGAATTAATCAACGAATTTACCATTTCTTCATCTGATATCTCAACTCCTACATTTAAAAGTTGATCTCTCAAGTCAACAAGTCTAGTAATTTGGGTTTGAATTGACTCACCAGCGTTCATCCTTGTATTTGCTAGTTGTCTCCTCAAGTGAGCTTTCCTAGTAGGATTTCAGCTCTGAAAAAGATTCTCAAGCTTCAACCAAGGTTGTCTAGAACTTCTGCAAGATCTGATCTGTGGTAGAATATGCTTTTTGACACTCATTGCTATGAATGAAAGTGCAAAAGCATCTCTAGCATCCCATCTTGCCTCATCTTCAGTAGGAGGAACTGTAGGTAAAGATCTACCTGTGACTCTGGATGTAGAAGTGGTTACCTCTTCTTCACTTGGTTTTGTAATAGTAACTCCAATACCTCTTGAAGCTGTTGTATGCCCTTCTTCGCCTTCTCGTCGTGGTCTTGTTAAGGATCCATTGACGATACTCCATAAATCCTTTGTCACTAACAAATTCATCATCATGAAACTCCACATGGGATAATTAGAAGATCCATCCAACTTGTCCTCAATCTCAATTCTAATCTCACTCATCTTAACTAAGTGTGTATGTCAATTATGCTCAAGTGTTGGAATTTGGGGCCCCAGGATCGTTCCAATACTAAAACCTTTTGAGCATACACACTTAATTAATCAAGATGATATGTGAGAGATAGATAGAAAGAGATCTTGAGACAAGGATAGAGAGCATAAGCAGGATGCTTACTTACTAAAAAATAGATGTCCAAATTACAACGTGGGAGTACTACTCAACCATGTGATGTGGTGCACTCACTAATGGAAGAATAGCCAAGAAGATGATGATACAAAATTCAGATTATGTTGTTATAATCTGACTGTGTGTGAAGTAAATGAGCAACGAAGCGAACCTAATTCTCACAAGATAGTGCAACAAATCCGAAAATCAGCAAACCCTAATTTTGAAATTAGGGTACAGAAACCTTAAAAACAGAATATAAGGCTAACTTACAAAAGATAGCTGCCTCCAACTTGTAGAAGACCTCTTGCTCCAAGAGAGTAGCCTCTCCTTCACCAAAATCTTCACCTCCAAAGCTTCAGAACTCCAAACTCTCGCTTGTGAATTGTCCAAGAGTGTTGCACATACTGTTGGAATTTGGGGCCCCAGGATCATTCCAATACTAAAACCTTTTGAGCATACACACTTAATTAATCAAGATGATAGGTGAGAGATAGAAAAGAAAGAGATCTTGAGACAAGGATATGATGTGGTGCACTCACTAATGGAAGAATAGCCAAGAAGATAAAGATACAAAATTCAGATTATGTTGTTATAATTTGAGTGTGTGTGAAGTAATTGAGCAACGAAGCGAACCTAATTCTCACAAAATAGTGCAACAAATCTGAAAATCAGCAAACCCTAATTCTGAAATTAGGGTACAGAAACCCTAAAAACAGAATATAAGGCTAACTTACAAAAGATAGCTGCCATCACCTTGTAGAAGACCTCTTGCTCCAAGAGAGTAGCCTCTCCTTCACCAAAACTGCACCTCCAAAGCTTCAGAACTCCAAGAGGTGGCTTGTGTTGTCTTCTTCTTCCAAATAGTGCCCAAGTATGGTCTTTATATAGGTTTGGTACCCCAAAATAAAGCAAGCGACCAATTTTAACGAAAATCTGCTTTTTAGCCTCAAAAAATAGCGATCGCAATTTTTCATGCTTTTTGCTTAAAATTAGCGATGACTTTTAATTTGGCTTTATTTTAAAACTAGATCGCTAAAGTTTCTTGCTTTTGGACCAAAATAACTTATGAACTCGCTTTTTTTAGAGTTTGGACTTCACAATCTGCTTTTCCTCCATTTTGGGCTCAGTTAGGGTTTGGATTATCTCCCCGTTCTGACCTGTGATGAAGAAATGAAGCATACCCCTAGATAGTTCTCACAAAGCTCTATTTATCTAGCCTAAAAAAGTTTTACCCAGACTGTACAAAAAATGCTAAGTCCAAAATGTAGAACTCCTCGAATGTGGACCATATATACATTGATTTCCAACAATCCCTCCTTCAATGTCATATTGGTACAAGCTTCAGTAATCTGCAAATCTTCTCATGACTATCTCTAGTCAATGCTTTGGTAAATATATCTGCAACATTCTCACTAGAAGGAACATAAACTAGCTCAATGTGCTTCTTCGCTATCTTCTCTCGAATATAGTGGTAGTGTACCTCTATCCTTTTAATAACAAATGTATAGATTTCGAAAATACCGTAGCATAATTTGAAGTTCCCTTCAAATATCGAAAGATCCGCTTTACTGCTTTCCAATGTAACCATAGTTCAAAAAAACGCGTTTTTTTTGAAAAATAAAAAACGTTTAGGACGTTCGGACGTTCCGAACGTCCTAATACGTTTTTTATGAGTTTTTTTTTTTTTTTTTTTTTTTTTTATATATAATTTTTTTAGAGACCATCCTCAATTTTTATTTTTGTTTCATCAGCAGAATTATGAGAGTGTAAGGTGTTCTTTCCTTCTTTACTAAATTCTGAACCAAAAGTCTCTCCTATCTAGTTCAGAAAAAAGTTCCTATTTTGATTTTAAAAGATATTTCATTTAGCAAGGAGTCAAGACCATTAAATTGTTGGAACATTATTTTTATCCATTCTTGACTCTATCACTCTAAATGCATTGTCTTAAGAGTTTTAATGTGATTTTAACTCATCAATCCTTTGTTTAAGACTTCATTCCCATTTTTTGTTTACTTTAATCCAATTCGTTTTGGACCTTCCTAACTCGAGATCATTGTAGTGGTAGTAGATAGAGTTTTTTATGTGTTTTTAGCACAAGATATGTAAATGAGTGTTAGATATACATTATTCATGGATTATTAGAGAAAAAAAAATAAAATGTTGCGACAAAATATAATACTCGTTTTTTATTTCCATTTTTTTAGTACTCTACGTACTAAACGTTTTAAAACCCGTTTTTAAAACTCGTTTTTAAAACTCTCTTTGAACTATGAATGTAACACTGTCAGATTCTTACAAACATTGATACTTGAGAAACTGCAAACTGTATATCAGGACGTGCATTACAAAGATATATCCAACTGCTTGACTATATAACATAGCATCAAATGACTCTGCATTTCCTACCATCTGTAAAGATGCGTTCCTGATCCATAGGCGTTTGCATAGGTTTAGAATCACTCATCTGAAACCTTTCCAAAAGTTTCTCAATATACTTCTGCAGTGTCATATAAATACACTCATCCTTAAACAGAAACTGAATCCTAAGATAATAATGCAAGATTCTGAATCATTCACATCAAATGTTTGTTTCAATTGTTCTTGGAACATCTGCAAATCTTCATCTCTGGGACCTGTGACTATAATATCATCCACATAAATGATTGTTAGAATCATCATACCTGGTTTAGCTTTGACATAAAGAGTAGGAGTTGCATCTGAGTTATGAAATCAATGGATAAAAGATATGTATGTATCTTTTCATACCATGCTCTAGGTGCTTGTTTTGAACCATACAAAGCTTTTATAAGCTTACATACCAAATGTTCTTTACCTATCTCTTCAAAACCTTCTAGCTGCTGAATATACACATCCTCATGTAAATCACCATTTAGAATATCAGTCTTTATGTCAAGTTGATATATATGCCTACCAAAATGTGCTGCTAAAGCAAGTATTGACCTAATAACAATCATCCTAGACGTAGGAGTGAATGTCTCATCATAATCAATACCTTTTTGTTGTGCATATCCTTTGACAACCAATCTTGTTTTGTACCTGTCAATAGTACCATCTTACCATCTGCTTTCCTTTTAATTTTGAAGATCCATTTTACACCTATAGCCTTCTTTCCTTCTGGTAACTCACATAGCTGCCAAGTTTGATTCTTAAGAATAGAATCAATCTCTTCTTGCATAGCTTTTTTCCAAATAGGAATGTTAAGCGCATCTTTAACACATGCAGGTTCATCTTCAACTGTCGTAAGTGCCAAAATATCATGAATCTCAAAGTCTTCAGCAAAACTTACATGATCTTTTTGTTGTTGTTGTCTAGTCTGACTCCTTGTTCTTCCTGTAAACGTCTTTATACCACTATCTTTCCATGTCTGATATAACCATGTAGGTGTATCCTTAAATAGTGGTGAAACTCTTTCTGATACTTCAGCTTCCACAGGTTTTGGAACTTGTCCTTCTCAGGTACTAGGACTTTCTAGAACTCTAACTTCTTCCATTTCGGGAACTAAAGTCTCTTATGGAACTGAATCTGTAGAAGGTTGTGAAATTCCTCTTTCTTCAATTCTTTCTTGAATCCTAGGAATTTTAACTCCCTCCAGATATGGCTGAACATGTAAATCCAAATTCCTTCTAAAAAATCCATAGTCATTTTCACTAATGAACTCTCGAATTTCTGCTTCTTTATCATAAACTTTATTTTCAGCAATACAAGCATTACATGAAAGAATAACTTCACCTGTCTCTCGAACATAAAACCTGTATCCTTTACTCTCAACATGATATCCAATAAAAACAGCGTTCTTTGCCTTTACATCTAGTTTACCTCGGTCCTTTTTCTCAACATGTACATAAGAAAGTGATCCAAACACTCTGAAGTAACTCACATTAGGTTTTCTACCATAATAAGCTTCATAAGGTGTGATTACCTTTAAGGCTTTTGTAGATGACTTGTTTAAAATGTGATTAGTTGTATGTACTGCATCAAACCAGAATTTTGGTGAAAGCTTCTTGGATGCCATCACGCTCCACATCATCTCAAACAAGTATTCTATTCTTTCTTTCTGCAACACCATTCTGTTGAGGAGTATAAGCAATAGTAAGGTGTCGAGTAATAGCTTTCTCATCAAGAAATGTCTGGAACTCATTTGACAATATTCTCCACCTCTATCACTTCTGAGAATCTGGATAGTTTCCTGATTTTCATTTTCAACCATAGCTACAAATTTCTTGAACATAGGAAAGACTTTTGACTTCAACTTAAGACCATAGATCCATGAGTATCTCGTAAAATCATCAACCAATAGAACAAAATACCTAAAACCCTGAATAGAGTCTGCTCTCATAGGTCCATTCACATCTGAATGAATAATCTGCAATTTTCTGGTAGCTGTAATATGACCATGTCTCTTGAAAGGTAGTTTATGCATCTTACCTTCAAGACAACCTTCACATATATCTGAATCATCTGGTAGCTTGAATGAGGGTAAACTCTCAACCATACCTCTGTCTTTGATACTTTTGAGAGCTCCAAAACTAATATGTCCAAATCTCTCATGCTATAGCTTCATATCTTCCACCGGTGACGAAGATTTGACCGCATATGCCTGACTGATTTTTGACAAAACAAAAATCCCTCGTCTATGCTCACCTTGTAAAATACACTTGTCATCTTTGTGTGATAAGATCTTACAAAGATCTCTCTCAAATACAACTTTAAAACCATCACCTAAAAATGTAGATATAGATAGCAGATTCTTCTTCATTTCATGTACATATAAAACATCCGAAATCTGAAAATTACCACCTTCTCTTGACTTTAGGGTTACTATACCTATTCCCACAATATCCAAGTGTTGGAATTTGGGGCCCCAGGATCGTTCCAATACTTAAACCTTTTGAGCATACACACTTAATTAATTAAGATGATAGGTGAGAGATAGAAAGAAAGAAATCTTGAGACAAGGATAGAGAACGTAAGCTGGATGCTTACTCACTAAAAAATAGATGTCCAAATTACAACATGGGAATACTACTCAATCATATAAAGTGGTGCACTCACTAATGGAAGAATATCCAAGAAGATGATGATACAAAATTTAATCTAACTATGTGAAGTGAATGATCTAACTGTGCGAAGTGAATGAGCAACGAAGCTAACCTTATTCTCACAAAATAGTGTAACAAAAATCAATCAACCCTTATTTTGAGATTAGGGTAGAGAAACCCTAAAAACAAAATATAAGGTTAACTCACAAAAGATAGTTACCACCACCTTGTAGAAGACTTCTTGCACCAAGAGAGTAGCCTCTCCTTCACCAAAGCTCCACCTCCTCAAGAGTGTGTGAACACTCTCTCTTCAAGAAGACCTCCTTCTAGCTTGATCAGTGATTATACAATGAGTCTTGCCCTCCTTATATAGTTTACAAGTACCTTCCAAAAGCTTTGCTTCGTAAAAGCTATGATTGATTAAAGCATGATCGCCACGAAACTACGAAACAGACGCCATCGCGAATCTCCAAAATCTTTTAATAAAGCAATCTTTAAGAAAAAAAAACTCCCTTGCGCTGCGCCTGACGGGATTTGAACCCAGGTGGGTATTTTGGAAGCTCTTCAAGTTAGCCACGCTGTCCACCTCGTTTGGTTGATAAGAGATGTAAAGAAGATATATTATAGTTACTTTACAATAGTTTTTGGGCCATAGGACATTTCCAACAATCATTGCCATCTGCAATAGTAACACTTCTACCTGCAGAATAAGAAAGGGAAGAAAACACATCTCTGCAACCTGTCATATGCTTTGTAGCACCTGAGTCAAATATCCAAGGACTTGCTGAAAGAACTTGTAAAGCTGCCAGATCAAAAGCTACTTCCTCAATGGTGATACAGGCATAAGAATCACCTTGATCTTTCTCTTTTTTATCATCTTTTGCAACATTACCTAATGCTTTTTTCTTTTCTGCTGCAATCCTTTTATACCATGTTGCTTTTAAATGTCCAAGTTTCTTGCAGTAATAACATATTACTTCCTTCTTCTTAGAAGACTTCTCTTTAGATGTAGTAGAAACAGAATCTGAAATAGAAGATGAAAGGGACTTACTTTCCTTCATGAATTGCTTTTCCTTCTTCTCCTTCTTCTTCTTTTTACCCTTTGATGAAGATAAAAGTGCTTCTTCATTCTCTTCCATTCCTTTCAACTGATCTTCATCTTGAATCAACAAGAACTCTAACTCTTCAAATGTAACCTCTCTATCTCTTGTGGTAAGGGTAAGAGTGGTTATGAAAGACCGATATGAGATAGGAAGTGAATTAATCAGCTTATTTACCATTTCTTCATCTGATATCTCAACTCCTACATTTAGAAGTTGATCTCTCAAGTCAACAAGTCTAGTAATTTGGGTTTGAATTGACTCACCAGCCTTCATCCTTGTATTTGCTAGTTGTCTCCTCAAGTGAGCTTTCCTAGCAGGATTTCTACTCTGAAAAAGATTCTCAAGCTTCAACCAAGCTTGTCTAGAACTTCTGCAAGATCTGATATGTGGTAGAATATGCTTTTTGACACTCATTGCAATGTATGAAAGTGCTAAAGCATCTCTAGCATCCCATCTTGCCTGATCTTCAGTAGGAGGAACTCTAGGTAAAGACCTACCTGTGACTCTGGATGTCGAAGTGGTTACTTCTTCTTCAGTTAGTTTTGTTATAGTAATTCCAATACCTCTTGAAGTTGCTGTAGCTCCTTCTTCGCCTTCTCGTCTGGGTCTTGTTAAGGATCCATTGACGATACTCCATAAATCCTTTGTCACTAACAAATTCATCATCATGAAACTCCACATGGGATAATTAGAAGATCCATCCAACTTGTCCTCAATCTCAATTCTAATCTCACTCATCTTAAGTGTGTATGTCAATTATGCTTTGATACTAAGTGTTGGAATTTGGGGCCCCCAGGATCGTTCCAATACTAAAACCTTTTGAGCATACACACTTAATTAATCAAGATGATAGGTGAGAGATAGAAAAGAAAGAGATCTTGAGTTAAGGATAGGGAACGTAAGCTGAATGCTTACTCACTAAAAAATAGATGTCCAAATTACAACATGGGAGTACTACTCAACCATATGATGTGGTGCACTCACTAATGGAAGAATAGCCAAGAAGATGATGATACAAAATTCAGATTATGCTGTTATAAGCTGAGTGTGTGTGAAGTAATTGAGCAACGAAGCGAACCTAATTCTCACAAAATAGTGCAACAAATCTGAAAATCAGCAAACCCTAATTCTGAAATTAGGGTACAGAAACTCTAAAAACAGAATATAAGGCTAACTTACAAAAGATAGCTGCCATCACCTTGTAGAAGACCTCTTTCTCCAAGAGAGTAGCCTCTCCTTCACCAAAACTGCACCTCCAAAGCTTCAGAACTCCAAGAGCTAGCTTGTGTTGTCTTCTTCTTCCAAATAGTGCCCAAGTATGATCTTTGTATAGGTTTGGTACCCCAAAATAAAGCAAGCGACCAATTTTAACGAAAATCTGCTTTCTAGCCTCAAAAAATAGAGATCGCAATTTTTCATGCTTTTTGCTTAAAATTAGCGATGACTTTTAATTTGGCTTTATTTTAAAACTAGATCGCTAAAGTTTCTTGCTTTTGGACCAAAATAACTTATGAACTAGCTTTTTTTAAAATTTGGACTTCACAATCTGCTTTTCCTCCATTTTGGGCTGAATTAGGGTTTGGATTATCTCGTTGTTCTGACCTCTGATGAAGAAATGAAGCATACCACTAGATAGTTCTCACAAAGCTCTATCTATCTAGCCTAAAAAAGGTTTACCGAGACTGTACAAAAAATGCTAAGTCCAAAATGTAGAATTGTTGGAATGTGGACCATATGTACATTGATTTCCAACACATATGCTCCTTATATAGTATTGTAGTCCTCCATAAAGCATCAGTGATCCAACAACGAAAATCTCATATCGTAATACAAAAAAGCAAAGATCGCAATTTTTTGCGATTTATTTTGCTTTTCTTATTAAAAAATTTACGATTGCTAAATTTGCTTTATTTTTTAATTTGATCGCTAATAAAAGATGCTTTTAACTATCTGACTTCATAACCTTGTACACTTTGAGTTTAGGTCTTCAAAAAATGTTTTTCCTCTATTTTGAGCTAAATTAGGGTTTGGCTTTTCTCCCTGTTCTGACCTCTGATGGAAAAATGAAGCATACCACTAGATAGCTTTCGCAAAGCTCTATCTATCTAGTCTAAAAAATTTTTACCCAGACTGTACAAAAAATGCTGAGTCCAAAATGTAGAATTGTTGGAATGTGGACCATATGTACATTGACTTCCAACAAAAATACCATCTACCTTTGCACTTGATAAATTGATCTAAGTACAAAGTAGTGAGTGAATAATAAGGGTGGATCAAAAAACATTCCTAGCCAATTCACGGTTTTGACTATGTGCTATCTGGGCATTAACATGTGAAATGGGTGGATTCAAATTACTAATCCATTTCTAGGTATCACTAGTGCATGGACTTAGTAACTAAGGTGGGATCCTTATCCCTGACAAGGCTTCGAAAACCTTGATTCACTTGAATTTGATTTGGAAAATTAGAAGTCTAGTTGTCCCAAACATCTAACTTGGATGTTTGTACTATGATTGACTTCCAACCAATATTTTTCCACCCAACTAAAGGACTACTTTGTCCTAATGGGCTTGAAAATCATATGTAGAATGTAGGAGAAAGTTTCCCATTTACTTTTGGTCAACCTTACTTTATCTTGACCAAGTCAAATCCAAAATCAAAATTGTCCAACTTAGGATACTTTTCTCAAAATCGTTAGCTTTACGTTCTTGGGAATTGTCAGTCCTATGAGCAATTCTTAACTTGTTTTTTCAAGAGTGTACTAAACTCTATGAAAGTCATTGGAGTTATGCTCTGTAACTTGAAGCAAACTCAAATGAGTAAATCAACTTAAGTTTAGCATCTTTTGAAGATTGAACAAGTTCTTGTATAGAACATCTATTTGGGATGTTTAATTTAGTTACCTTGTTCCAACTGGCCAACCCTTCACTTTTGTGAAAAGAATCAAATACTCTATCTGAGTCAAATCTAAAAGATTTAGAAAGTGGAAAGACAGAACTAAGACTCTGTGCAACCAATTCAAACTTTTAAGATAATTGGAACTTTATGTGAGTCAAACTCTAGGTGACTCAAGACTTTAACTTTGCATAGATCTACTTCAACAAAGTATTGAAGCATTTTATCTATCTTCAAGAGAAAGATATTGGATTCTTACAAAGATTCTTGGAGGAAAGCTAAATATCATCATCCAACCACAAGACACTGGGGTGGTAACAAAACATCAGTGTGTCAACCGAGGTTCTATTGATGATATTTTACTAATAATGCTTCATTTGAGACTAAGATAATTCCGTTATTCAATCTTTATAATTGCTTACTTGGAATGCAATTCTTGTGCATTACGAATCAAGAGATTGATGTCACCAAGTTGCGCTGTCAACAAGATGTTGTCAAACTAACTTAGTCTTTCCAACCTTAAGTGAAAAATCATTTCACAGTCCTATTTTCTACAAAAATTTAACAATATTGTTAAATAAAAAACACTATATATGGAAATATCTCGTAAAACACTTTATCTAGAAGTGTTGTGAGATCATGCTTCTATCCTCTTTGAATTTAAACTTCTTCATTGAAGTTTGAATTCCCTTGAGGATCTAATCTTACTTCAAGATTCATTTTAAGACTAAAAGATACTTATCATCTCAGAGTCCGATGTTCCATACCATCTTTTCTACATCAATCTGAGTATAAAATCTGGTGTCCCATACCACCCTATTTTATGTTCACGTGGATGTGTGAGTGATATTTATCCTAAAGTCGAAACATATCTTTATAGAGTACCTTCTCACCTAAATTCTTTAAAAGAATTTTAAAGTTTTAAGGCGTTACCTCTAACTTGATATTTTAGGTCTTGATTCCTTCACATGATCATTTCACGATCTCGTGATCCTCCTTGGAAACTGGAAAACCTTTGAGAGGTGAAGTTTTCTAGACTTCACTTCCCATTTGAACGTGAGAGAAATTCTCCTTCATTTCTTTATCCTTTCATCTAGTGGTTTAAGTACATTACCTCAATGCACTTTCCCAAGAAAGAGATAACTTAGTTGATGCTTTTGATGAATCATGAGGCCTTTTTCTTTCTCGCCATCAAAGAAAAATTCTCAACAAAGATTAGCATTCCAGTGTTCCATAACAGTGGATACTTTTTCCAATCCACAACAATACATCCTGAGTTTGGTTTGCTTTCTATTTTTTTTAAATGTTCATGGTCATTTTTAATGATCCTTTCTCGAATCCTTGCTTGCACCAATATTGAGAGCTAGGACAAAAGTGTTATATTTAATTTATACACCTACTAGGTCTTATAAAGAACTTTAGGCCAAACATATAGGGTACATCTGCACCCTATTACCTCTTTATGCCTTGATTTTGGAAAAATCTTGATTCCAAAATTTAATCCAACTGAGGACATACTTAGGCAAACTTCGTAGTAGTTCCAATCGCAAGTTCTTGTACAAACCGTGCTAAGCGTGATCAATTCTTGTTGACCTCGCCATAAAAATAAAAACTTAGTCTTTATCTTTGAGATCTCTCAAAATTGTTTAAAGCTTTTTGGCTTACCCGTGGGATATTTAGATATCTTTCTTTGAACTCAGGCCCAAGCATGTGCTAATGCCTTCCAAATTCCAAAGCTAAGAATCTCATCAAGATTGATTTACCTGCAAGTTATATCAATCATTGAACTTAAGTACCACTATCGATGGTTTGGGACTTCTTGGGAACTACTTGCTATCTAATTAGCTTGAAGAATTCCATTCTCACTACTAGGGAGAATTTTATTCTTTAAGAACTTAAGATTCCTCCTAAGGAATCAACAACATGAGCAAATGATTCATCTTGGAATCTTTTGCACTGCTTCAATGATATTTGAAAGGAATTCTAGACTTGTGGACAATACTTTTGAAGCTTTGGAGTTGTGTTCACTTCCTGAGTATCAAACTAAAAGATAAATATCTCCTTAGGATAAGGTTTTCCATTCCATCATGAAAGTTTGACTTCAACTTTCGTTTATATGTGATATGTATACCTTTCCTTGAGTTTGAAACAAAAATAATTATCATTAATCAATCTTTCGATGTTACTGCAGTGCTTTAAACACATTTCGATAACCCATTGTGGTTGCATAGTTTAAAGTACAAGCATCTCTTAATCATTGAACCAACATACAATAATTTTGCTATCAACACATCATTCTCTTCTTTATCCCTTTCCTAATCATCAGTTAGGCTTAATGAGTCTATCCTTTTTTCTAGAAAATATACTTGAAAAGAAATCGAAGCTTCCATCATGTGATAACTTCTATCCTTAAAATATTTTTTGAAAAGGACAACATCATCATGCACTTACTTGTCCTAACATATCTAGGAACTTATGTCTTGTTTTGGGAAAAATCCATGGGTCAATGGTGATCCATTTCGTGGAACTTCTTGTATTCCCAAAAGCAAAGTTCACCTTGAATATGATAGGAAAATGATGTGACTCACGAAATAGAAGACAAGACTATTTCATTTAAGTTCTTGTCTTTAGGAACTATCTCTTGTTCTAAAGATTGCTTGTCAAGGTTTCATCTTGAAATTGCAAAAATTCCATGGCTTTCTTGGCACTTCGCAGCTTTATTATGCATGCAACTATGGAACTATGGAACAGAACAGCCATCTATTGAACTTTGAAAATTCAATTTATATTAAGTTCCATCACTTTTCTTTGATTTCCATCACTTCTTGGGATGGAATCAAGTGAGAGCATTCACTTCAAAGTGCTCATGGAACTTTAAAAATTATCTTAAGTTATCATTCTACTCGGATGCATGAGAAGTTACACAAGAAAGTGTAAGATCTCTTTCTAAACTTATTTTTATGTCTATCTAAGTATCTCCTAGACTTACAGTCATGGTAAATCTTATGAGTTTGCAAAGTAGTCATTTATTCTTGCGTATCAAGAAGGCAAGAAAGCTTAATGCTTGACCTTCTTCATGCACCTGCTTTTACTAAGCAAGACATCTAGCATACCTAATGTAACTCTTCATCAAGTATGTGATACCTACCTATCATCTTGGGAAGGATTCTGCTAGTTACTTGAGTTGCAAGGTTGGAGCTAGCATGACTTTACAACTTACTAGTTTTATGTCTTCCCAAATGTCCAACTTCAGCTTTTTTTTTTAAGTAAACTAGCCGCTATGAAAGTACATTCATATATTTACTTTGCAAACAGGTATACCTTATATATGCAAATGCATGTGCTTGCATGCAAATGCATATGCTTGCATGAATGTGTTGGCATATTTTTGTTTTCATTCCCTAATTAATTCAAGCAATTCTCGAGATTGCAATGCATGCACTTCATGCATCTATGCACAAACATACTACTCATGCTTCCTTTAAAGATATGAACATACTGGTGCACATATGTGAGTGCATCAACAACCTTTTCGAACAATAAGGAAGCTTGTGTTGTGCATTAACAAAATTCTTTTAGAAGGAGCAATGCACAAAAAATCATTTATTTCCATGCATGAATTTTTGGATGCATGCCAGTCCCAATACATCTATGCTAGCACATTTAGTTTTCATTAATGTTCGTAAAATTCGCAAAAATATTATCAAAAGTGAAGACCTATACCATGCTTCAATGATAATTAAATGCAATCTACATGACAGCAAAGAGCAAAGCACGTATTGAAATGAAAACATCCATTTGGAAACTACTTAGCTTAAATAGATAGCTACGTCCTTACACTAGTCCTTGAGAACCATGTTCTCCACCCTTGATGTCTCTACTTGTGTGGCTATAGTTCCCTTCTCTCTTGAAAGTAGATCCTACTTGACTACGTTGTTGAAACAACATGAACCATCCTTCATCTTCTTTGCACTTCTCAAGGAGTTCCTTTTGCATCTCCCCTTACTTCATTGTATGTCTTTGAAGCCTTTGTGTAGACCAAATGAAGGGGGGTGTGGTTATAATAGATTATATAATGGTTTCGAAGCTTCTATAGATGATGAAAAAGGCTAAATATCATTTGATCTTTCTCTCCATATGGATTATATTCAAAGACATATCCCCATAGGAGTCGTAGATTGCTCATAACCTTCGATTTTATAGCTCATGGACTCGACGCCTACTGTCTATTTGAGAGCTTGTGAAAGACTAGATTCGTTTTGCTCCATGCAATATGGTGCATCTACTCATAGCCAAGGAATCCGGGAACCTGGATAGGTTATCTTCCCTTTGACAGACTGTTTTGGGTTCGAGTCCTAACACTGTATACACCTACGCAGCTCAGGTTCATGATTAGAACATATTTGAATGGACGAGTGCGTGTGAGTTCGAATCTCAACGCCATCATCTTGCAAGAGCTTTCTCATTTTGGCCATGCAACAAGCAACTTTGAATCAAAAGTGCTTCTATGCATCCTTTTCATATATACACAGATGGCTTATTGGATCGAACATGATTCCCCCTATGGGACGTCAGGAGTTTAATCCTCGTGCGGAGCATCAGGCATAAACAAAAGAGCTAATGCTTTTTAATTTTTACAATACCGAAAAAGAAAGCTTCGTTACTTTTCACAACATCCAATAAGAAAATTTCTTGATGTAGTACAAACTCAAGTGTGAAACATAGCAAATGCATCAATCTTTGACTTGTAAGAAGTAACGATTACAATACTCGGACCCTGATCTGCCCCAACAATCATCCCTTTTTGCAAACATGAGTTCCCCTAATGCAAGAACCACACCCGACTCATGAAAATCTCTCGTGATGCGAGGGAGATGGCAAGCGATACACGCTACGAAGAAAAGCATATGTGAGGATTAAGAGAAAAAGGAAGGTACATTACTTCCAGGTTACAGAGAAAAAGATGATGGACCATCGTCACCATGGAAGGTTCAAGAAGAAGGTGACGAGGCCATCAAGGTCACCATGGAAGCTCTAACCTAGGAGCTCGGATACCAATGCAGCAAATTAACTAGTCTCTCTAAACTCAAGTTAGCTCATGTTAACTTTAGTTAGAAGGTGCTTTGGGCAAAACTCTCTCTTGATGCAACCTATGGGGGTTGAACCCAAGACCTCATCCTTCACAACTTGACACTTAAACCACTTTGCTCAATGGATCACTTGCTTAAAAGAGTAAATGAACTTATGCTTAAGTCTAGTCATCTCTTTCCATACACACGAGTGACCAAACAGTATCTAAATTCAGATCTATCTTAAGGACTTGAACCCTTAGAGCATAGACTTACTTTATTACAAATCCCCTCCTCGACTATCACAAAGGCAATATACCCAATAGGTATATTTGTTAACTAAGATCAATATTTAATATGTGCACAAAGTGTAAAGAGAAGGGTTTTTTCTCACAAAAGTTGGGGGCCCCATTCTTTTCACAGGAGAGAGTGCCGCATGAAACAATGAACACCACATGTCTCTTAAGCACCAAATGAAACAATTCTTTTGATGCACAAATCGAACCTGTCCTATACATATGTATGATGTATGTATGTATGTTGGTATCTATCTATCTATTTATCTATCTATTTATCTCTCTATTTATCTCTCTCTCTCTCTCTCTCTCTCTCTCTCTCTCTCTCTCTCTCTCTCTCTCTCTCTCTCTCTCTCTCTCTCTCTCTCTCTCTCTCTCTCTCTCTCTCTCTCTCTCTCCTCTCTCTCTCTCTCTCTCTCTCTCTCTCTCTCTCTCTCTCTTTATCTCTCTCTCTCTCTCTCTTTATCTCTCTCTCTCTCTCTATTTATCTCTCTCTCTCTCTCTATTTATCTCTCTCTCTCTCTCTATTTATCTCTCTCTCTCTCTATTTATCTCTCTCTCTCTCTCTCTATTTATCTCTCTCTCTCTCTCTCTCTCTCTCTCTCTCTCTCTCTCTCTCTCTCTCTCTCTCTCTCTCTCTCTCTCTCTCTCTCTCTCTCTCTCTCTCTCTCTCTCTCTCTCTCTCTCTCTACCCGAGCCCTAATCCTAAACCTTGAAATGGCTCCCATGGACCGCAAGGAAGTGGACGACCTTATTGCTAAAGCTCTCAAAGAGGCCAAAAAGGAAGCAGACCGCAACCTCAATATGGAGATACGAAAGATGATGGAAAAGTTCAAAGGACTCAAAGAACAAGTAATGAATAAAGTCAAAGGACTGGAAGAACAAGTGAAGACTCTCACAGAAGAAAGAGACCATTGGAGGACAGCTTACGAGCACATGAAAGAAGAGGGGGAGATCTCCAACGTGGAGATACTCAAGGAAGAAATAAGAAGGAAATCAAAACGGAGGTAGAATCTACTCGAGAGTCATGGGTGGAAGTAGTACACAAAAGGGTTAAGAAGGAAGTTAGGGAAGACGTGCAGAAAGAAGAGCTCACACAAGTCCAGGACACACTTGAGGAGGAGAGGCTTCGACACACTCGAAGACTTCACATTCGGATTACAGGCCTACCCGAAGGGGTATCACCGGAGGAAGACGCCACTGACATTTGTCGTCGACTTGGATACGAGAGCATGCCCTACACAGATGCATGGAGGGTTGGGAGGGATACATTGCATTCGCGAGCACTCATCCTCAAGATGAGTTCCGAGGAGGCACGGACCGCCTTTTTTATACGTCGATCAGTACTACGTGGACTACCCGGCAGCACCCTCTACATGGACGAGGACCTCACGAGTATGCAGGTGGCACACCGACGCGCTTGCATGCCACAGATACTCCAGGCACATCGAGAGGGGAGGAAGGCTTTTTACCGCGATGGTAAGGTCTTCATAGATGGACGCCCTATCAAATAGGGCCATGCGGCCTATGAGACATCACTACACCAGGAGATACCACTCAGAGGAGCAGTCTGGAACTGCAACGGGTCACTCTGGACGCGACCAGACAGAGTCGAGGAGATCCTCGCATCACATGACTTTGCGTGCATCACAGAGACACACGAGAGCCCAGAGAGAGGTCTACCACGCATTGCAGAGCCATTTACACACCCGCCTACTCTCCCTCGATCCATTCTCACCTTTGGACACACTTACATCACATATCACCTCCATCCTACAAGACTCAGCTCTCCGAAGCTTCCCACACCGCACACATATGCACCCTCCACGCACAGGATCCATGCCCCAGAACCGTTGGTATGATGCAGATTGTCGTGAGCTGCGTAAACACCTACGGATTTTAGAGCATAGAGGAGATATTACACACACACAGGCACAGCGTCGCATGCGCTAGCCTTACTCGCCGCAAACGGCGAGATTGGGAGGAGAGACAGTATTGGGATATTTACCATTTGCTCATGAGTCGAGACAGTGTAGTGGCATGGCGACATTTGAGAGAGAGGAGACAGCAGACACCTATCCGAGACCAAAGCACTTGGCATAGCTATGCACGGAGCCTATACGAGATCCCAGACCAGCCTCCCATTCCCAGACCGCAGAGCTCACGTCCTACTACCTCTGACTTCTTCACACCCACTATGGTGGGACGCGCTATTGCCCGGCTGCAGCATGGCAGGGCCCATGATCATTTCAGTTTACAGGCAGAGCACCTCATCTATGGAGGCACGACTCTCGCACCGCTCATTGCCCATCTCTTCAACCGTGCATTGGTTGAAGGGTTCCCAGACTCATGGACTCAGCACACCATAGTGCCCATTCATAAGTCAGGTGATACTATGGATCCAGCTACATACCGGACGATCAGGATTGGCCCTATATTGGCCAAGTTATATGGGGCGGTACTAGAGACAAAGTTGAGTACTCTCGCTGAGAGGAAGGGCATCAGGGCTCCAGGACAGGCAGGTTTCAAACGAGATTACTCTACCATTGACCACATCTTCACTCTGAGATGCCTGATCGACCAGGCCAGGGTGAGGAAGAGGAGATTATATTGTTGCTTTGTGGACTTCCGCAAAGCAGTTGACACTCCCAGGGATCGACTCTTCAGACGACCTCCGGAGGAGATGATATGAGGGATCTACGCCTTATACGAGAGAGTATCTGGTAGAGTCAGATGTCCAGGGGGCTTATCTGATCCACTTGCTAGCACTATCAGGGTGAAGCAAGGTTGCCCTCTCTCACCCACCCTCTTTGGTCTTTAAATTGATGAGATAGTGGACTTCATACAGCAGCAGGGGGGAGACGGCATTGAGGTACACGGGTCCACTGTCCATATTCTTTTATACGCTGATGATATTGTATTGGTTTCAGAGTCTGCAGAAGGTCTACAGCATCATCTACACGGCCTAGATGACTTTTGCAGACACAGAGGGTTATCTGTGAACCTTGGTAAAACCAAGGTCTTGATCTTTCATACATCAGCACAGGTACGCAGACATAGTTTGTTCACAGCAGCAGGTGGACCGATCGAGGTGGTCGGATCATATGTTTACTTGGGGGTGACATTTACAGCAGCATCAGGGGTCTTCTCTATGGCTCAGGCAGCCCGTGACCGCATCACACGTGGGTACGCAGCACTAGCTTTGATGGAGAGACAGTGCCACCAGGCATATTTTCAGGAGCCCCGCACAAAGGGGTGGCTCTTTGACACTTTGGTTACACCAGCGCTCATGTATGGGGCAGCCATATGGGGACCAGGATTAGCTACATCAGTATGGACAGCATTAGAGAGGCCACATATCCTCATGATTGCGAGACTCATCCGCAGCAAACCTTCAGTACCACATGATATCATTAGAGCATAGCTCGCCGCACCACCGATGCTAGTTGAGGCACTATTCCACACAGTATGCCTATTACACAGACTTCGGAGCATGGATACAAAGCGCATTGCTTATCGTGCTTTCGAGGCATCACGTGATATGGCATTAGCAAGCGACACCTCCTCATGGTATGCACAGACACGAGACTGGCTTGCCCACCATGGCTTTGACATAGACAGGCTACCACCACTACAGTACGACTCTCATGCACCCACCTACTCTCTCTCTCATCAAGAGAGGAATAGGATCATTCGTCAGGAGATATGGCATACATACATACAGAGGACATGGGTGAGCCCTAGGGGTACATTGCCACCGAAAATGCTCTACTACCGCGAGCATTTTCTACATATATCGGGCACGGGCTTCATCGAGATTCCGACATACATGCATATCTACCTTCCCCACCACCTACGAGTCGTCATTGGGCAGCTCCGGGTTTCATCACATCAGCTCGAGATTGAGAGGGGTCGGTCCAGGGGAGTCCCCCATGAGGAGAGGTAGTGCCCAATATGCCAGACAGAGGTAGAGAGTGAGGAGCATTTTGTTATCAGATGTCCAGCATACTTAGACCTACGAGCACAGTTCCAGATCGAGGAGTCATTCCAGCTGTGCATGACTATGGAAGACCAGAGACGCTTGGGACGCTTTCTCACAACAGCATACG